>RJWK010001568.1:0-49563 GCA_004363435.1 Platanista minor
TTTTTTTTGCGGTATGCGGGCCTCTCACTGTTGTGGCCTCTCCCGCTGCGGAGCGCAGGCTCCAGACGCGCAGGCTCAGCGGCCATGGCTCACGGGCCCAGCCGCTCCGCGGCATGTGGGATCTTCCCGGACCGGGGCACGAACCCGCGTCCCCTGCATCGGCAGGCGGACTCTCAACCACTGCGCCACCAGGGAAGCCTTGGAATTTTTAAGATAGCCAGATACAATATAAAAATACAAGCATCAATAAGTCATATAATATCAGTGATAACTGATTATAAACTGTAATGTTAAGAAAAAAATGTTGAGCTGCCATTCACAATAGTAACAGATATCAAAAAGTCACAAGAACAAAAGTACCCAAAAATATTTAAGACCAATGCATTAAAATAAACAAATACAAAATGATCCTAGATGGAGTGCTCATATTGTAAAGCTGTCACTTCTTCCCAAATGAATTTCTAATTCATTACAAGCACAATAAAAATACCAAGAGTATTATTACTGAAACTGAAAAATTAGTTAATACTGTAAATGAGAATATCCAAGTTCATTGTGAACAAAACCATGATGAAGAGAGGATATCTGCTCTTCCAGATATCCACCATATTGAAAAGGATTCGCAGTTGCATCATGAGCCTGGATAATGTGTAATTAAGAAGTTGGGCTGACTTTAAATACTAATTCTACTACTTGATGCTGTGAGCTTAATCAGGTTACTTAGTATACCTGTGCCTTGGTTTCCCTATCTGAAAAAGAGGGTTAATAACAGCATCTATCTCTTAGGGTTGTTGGGAATTAAATGAAATAGTATTTTTGTATTGCTTACAGCAATATCTGTGCATTGTAAATCCGTGATATATTTAGTTATTTTTTCTTCTGGTTAGAAATAACATTTCGAATCCAGATCCAGATATCAGTTACTTAATAGGATAATAAATGCAATTCTATTGTACCCTCCAGTATTTGAATTAAGGAGCCAAATATAAATAATAAATATTTAAAGTATTATAAATTACTGATATGGAATCATTATAGGGAATCTTCTATTTCCTAGGTTCAATCCATTTAAAAGGGGTCTTAATTATGAAAGAAAAGTATCCATGATTTTGCATTATAACATGCTCACAATACATAAAGTTACAACTTGTTTTCACTGTTTAAAAATTCAACTATAAATTAGTGTTTCTTCTCAAGACAGTTTTAGTTTAAAAAGGAAGGGGCAGACTCTAAATGAAAACACAGAAGGAAATCTGAACAGATTATTTTAAAATAGAGAGAAATCAAAACAAGTTTAGATCACCACCACCTTCCTATACACTTTATAATTTGACAAGAAAAAAAGGTAGTACTGGGAAAATATATGTAACTCTATAACCAGGAGAAAAAGAATATTCAAATATCACTTATAAATTCTTTAAGTAGAAGTTGTATTGAGTCAGATTCTGCACAAATAAAAATTAGGTCATAACATTAAAAATTTGGGCATCATAGCATTTCAAAACATAGATCATAATTTATATTTTATTGTATACCAAGAAAATGGTTAGCAACCATTGATAAAGTCTAATATGGTAGACTTTCAATGGCAGTAACTAATCCTATCTTCCAGCATAATTGTACAACTTGTATGGAGTCTATGTGGCTCAATAGTAAGTATAAGGACTTTGGGGCCCAAAAGAATTCAAGTGAATCCCAGCTTTGCCACCTGTATTCTGTGTCAAGTTGGGCAGGTCACTTAGCCTCTCTGGGCTTCAGATTAAACTACATAGTATATATTAGACACTGAATGATGCGAGTAATTTTTATGATAAACATTTTCTATGCAAAATTGTTACGTTTTAAGAGATGTCAACTGACCTGAAAGAGATCCAATTTGACCCTTAACAGAGTTCTACAGAATTTTTATCACCTTCATTTTTGCTGTTTTAGCTGTATCACTTAATTATTCCAATCATTTGCTGTAAGTGTTTTGAAATGAAAATATGTTTGGACCAAATGTTATGTTATTTTTTTTCCCTATTGCAAAATCAAAATGCTTCATGTGTTTGCCAAGGTCTTCCAGCAAAAGAACAATGTAAACATTCAAATAAACAATTTGCATACCTCTAAGCTTTTAATCTTATTCTCGGTGATATGCAAAATTCCAGTATGAACCAAAGTTGTTTTAATTTCTCTTTCAAGAGCTTGAATTTCATCCCATTTATTAAGCACTTCACACCTCTTTTTTTCAACCTTCTCAATAAGAGTAAGGCACTCCTCCTTCCTTACACTTTTCTCAGGTGATTCTGGAATATTTTTTAAAAACAAAGTATCCTATGTTTAATACCTTAGTCCTTATTAATAACATTGTGTATTAACAATATTATGTATGTCGTATATAGTTATAAACTCTAATGTAACTCATAAACTCTAATGTAACTCAAACTTCAAGCACATCAATAAAAATTATCTGATCCAAGTTAAGTATATGTATTGCATTGCCTTGGTATCTATATATTTTTCTATATTATGAATCTTTTCCTATTAAAAATATAAACAGTAAAGGCATGGCAACTGAGACAAAAGGAAAAAATTATCTGATCCAAGAATGGGGGGATTCCTCCTTTCATTCATTTATGTAATTGATGAGTATTTATTGAGTGCCTAACACAGTGTGGGGAAGATGCATGGATGGATGACTTTGCCAGAGACGTGTGACTAAGTTGAGACCAGGAGGATGAACAGGAGTCAGACAAGCGGGAGGGTGTGGGGAGGAGGCAGAAGCACAGAATTTGGCACATTCAGTAAAAGGAAAGTTACACAGTAGGATGGGGGCACTGAGGGACCGGTGAGGGACATGAAGAAACGACACTAGACAGGAACAGCAGGCAGATCTGAAAAGGTCTTCTAACCTACGTGAAGAAATCAGTCAAAGCTGACTTGAAGGATTTTAGGCTGGGAAGAAACACTATTGACCATGGTCACTCTGTCTACGGTATCAAAAGTGAGAAAGGCAAGACTCCAATCTGGACGGCCAGTTAGGAAGCTACTGCAGTCATTCGAACTATCAGATCCCGAGGGAACCTGGGGCATGAAGAGAAGTGGAGAGGAACGATTTAGGAAATAGAACTGGTAGCTGCCGCGATCTGGATGTAGAGTAGATGTGGAAAGAACCCCTAGGTTTCAGCTTGGTCATAGCTAAGAACAGATGTGGCGAGAAGGGAATAATAAGCTCATTGCAGCACAGAGGTAAGAAAGAGCTGGGTTTGGAGCTTCCCTGGTGGCGCAGTGGTTGAGAGTCCGCCTGCCGATGCAGGGGACGCGGGTTCGTGCCCCGGTCCCGGGAGGATCCCACGTGCCGCGGAGCGGCTGGGCCCGTGAGCCATGGCCGCTGAGCCTGCGCGTCCGGAGCCTGTGCTCAGCAACGGGAGAGGCCACAAGGGTGAGAGGCCCGCGTACCGCAAAAAAAAAAAAAAAAAAAAAAAAGTAAGAGCTGGGTTTGAACCCAACTTGGCCACGGCCAATTTCTACAAGCCCTGTTGACGTGGTTGCAGGGAGGAGAGTGAAGACGCCTGCCAGTGGCGTTCTGACTTGAGCCGCCATGCGTTTGGAGATGCCATTCATTGAAATTTCCAAGGACATGCAAATTCAGAGAGAGAGCAAACCCAACCTTGGACTTGTTGAGTTGACACTCACGTGCCATGTCCAGTAGGCAGTGGCATATACAGATCTTAAGCCTAAAAATGTATTTTAGCAGGGAAGAGATTTAGAATCACAGACATGTGGATTGAACCAAAAACATGCTGGGCTCTAGTAAATATCAGTATTTAAGGAGTACAGAGAGGCGGTAGAGACAGAGAGTAACTCACTGCTAAGGCTGCTTTGTTTTCAAGCAGCACAGCTAGATTCTGATGAGTGGGAGGTTTTCATTGTTTGAGAAAGAACGACTGCTCCTTTTTGACAGGAAAGAAGGCAGAAAGAGTGATCATACCTGCTTATACATAGGTGAGCAGGACCCAAGTCATTGCCGTCACTCCAACTTGCCAAATTTGGAAGAAGGGAAAAGTGGGAAGATAAGTTTTGATACATGAGGAGCTAACAGAGCAGAAACAGTCATTAAGGAGCCTCTACATGAGTCATTAAGCCTCTACACGAACTCTGAGAGATACTACAAAATAAAGTCTTTGATCCCCACCTTGATCTAACCTGAGGGTTTCACCTGAAACATTTAACTGTCAGCAAAGAAGCCAGAAGGAGTGTGGCCCAACTGTTCCTCTTTTTTAGCTAAAGAGGAAGACTGTGGTATCAAAACGGAGGGAATTCCACAGAAAATGTGTATGGTTGGAGAAGGCTTGCGAATGAGAAAACTTTAGAAAAAGAATAAAGAGGAAGAATACAGGACACCAGATTTCTTCTCAAAACCGGTTAGACTTGTGAGAACAACCTCAAAGATGCTGAGAGGAGAAAAGTGATTCCAGGATGAGTTAGTGTGGCACAAACCTGGAGGAAAAGTGACATTTGAGTGAATCATAAGTGTGAACGGTAAAGATTAATGAGCGGCACACTTAATTGAACTTATTTTGGTTATTTAATCAAACTCTAAGTTGCGTATCTAATTTTGAGATAATTTTTAATATTGTTACTGCATAAATGTTCACAAAAACGTAATTAATTTCCCATGAACTGTGTGTTCCTGCTCACATGTGATAATGATACGAGAAGGAGCCGACAGGAAGAGCAACTCCACTGTGCCAGGCCCTGTGTTCTTGCCTCATACGGGTCATCACTCTGAATCCTCCTAACGACTGAGGGAAGCACTGTCATTGTCCCCAGTGAACAGGCAGTGGCTGAGATGAAACCAGTTCAAATAACAGCCATGTGAGTTGGTCGCTGTGATGGGCAGGTTGAGGACTGTTTGCAAGAGAGGGCACCCCAGACCTGGGCAGAAACTCATTGCTGTCTGGAAAAGCTGACTCCTCTGATCCAGGAATAAAGATGTAAAGGTTGTGAAAACCAGGCTGGGCTATCTTCCTTGCTGTTACCCTGGAAACCACAGGCCACGGCCACGCTTCCTCTATTTCCATCTCACTTGGTTGCGCTGAAGTGTTCACTGTCCCCCTCCACTAAAATCTATTATATATTTCAAGACACTTTCTCTAAAATCAACAGCGTTTAGTCCTTCAGCACTTCCTCTGGGGAGCTGACTCTCATATTTATACCATTTGGTCAATTTTCCTAGAATCTATTCCAAATATCTTGGTCAAAGCTTGACCTAATTCTTGCTACACAAGGTCCTGAATTCATTCAGTGTTCCACTAAAACCCACAAAGATCCTGGAGGAAAATGAAATGCACACAAGTCGTCTCTTGTTACAGAAAAACTCAATAACCAAAAGTGCCCAAAGCAGCAGAAACTGGGATAATGATCTTGGCCCTGACAGAATCTCTTAAAGAAATCAACTGCTTCCTTGTGTCTTTAAAGTACACCACTTCAGATAAAATGAAAACTTACTGAATTTCTAAAGAACTTGATGGGGAAAAAAAGGAATAAAATGTAATAACCTCTCTGGAAAACCCTTTCAAACATCTAACAGAAGAGGCCATGAACAGTGGACCAGGTTTGAAGATTCCTCGCCCAAAGGTCACAGCAAAAGTCACGTCAGAAGATCAATCACACGGTCACTCACCTGATCTCTTCTTAGTGGATTGCAGCAACATGCGTTCCAGCTCCAATTCACTTCTGAGTCTACGGTTAGTGCTTAAACACAGTGATGTATTAGAACCCTGTCTGTACCATTTTCTTTTTGTCTATTTTATACAACAGTCCAAAAGTTGAGAAATAAGAACAGATCTTCTTAGTTTCTAACAAAAAAGGTGATTTGAAGATGTATGAGAGCCTGGATCAGTCAAGTTCAATAAACAAAAGAATACTTTCTTACCAAGATTTCCTAAGCCACTGGTAGAGGAGCTGGTCTTACAGCATTTATTGATATTACTTTGTGACTTGAATTTTTAAGAAGCAAGAGGGCAAAGAAACTAGCATTTTACACTCTGAAGCCATTAATGAAATAATGAGTCCAATAATGGAAAAATCCTACCGATATTAGAATACATGTTGCATTTTCCCTGTTAATTATGACTGCATCCCATAGATACAATTTACAAATTCCACTATATTTAAACTAAAAATAAAACAAGAAATTTTAAAAGGAGGAAATAAAACCTTTGCTATCTCTTTGTATCTTCTTCCTCGATCAAAATAAACTACACTGACTATCTCTAATTGATTTAGAGAGAAAAAGGAATCAAATAAGTCTTGCATATACTGAGGGAAACCCTGTGATTTGGTTAAAAACATCAGCACCACAAATGTCTTAACACTGCCTTGTCTACAAGGGGCTTGATGGTTTAAGATTTTCGTACACATTAACTCATTTTATGACAGACTAAAAGAAATAGAAAAGTATTATGACTCCAAGTTTAAGAAATTAAGGTTAAGTGGGTTAATAATAATGGTGAAAACCTTTTCAATATGTATTTCAGAGGGTTCAGTCTCCACAAACTTTTGATGTGTTGTGTTATATGAGACTTCCCTGGTGATGCAGTGTTTAAGAATCTGCCTGCCGATGCAGGGGACACAGGTTCGATCCCTGGTCCGGGAAGATCCCACATGCTGCAGAGCAACGAAGCCCACGTGCCACAACTACTGAGCCTGCGTGCCACAACTACTGAAGCTCGCATGCCTAGACCCCGTGCTCCACAACAAGAGAAGCCACCGCAATGAGAAGCCCGTGCACTGCAACGAAGAGTAGCCCCCGCTCACCACAACTAGAGAAAGCCTGCACACAGCGACGAAGACACAACACAGCCAAAAATAAATGTAAAAAAAAAAAAAAACCTTTCAATGTGTTACAGTTCTAAATGTTACTTATGTTTCTATTTCACTGCTTTGTTTTTCTTCCTGGGGACTTCCGTTACATATAATTTGGATCTTCTTTGCCTGTCTTTTATTTCAACCATTTTTTCTCCGACTCTTTTTCTTTCTTTATCACGTTTTAATTCTCTTGATTGTTTCTTGCTTTTTTTCTAATGCCCCTTGTTATCTTTTCATTCAAAACTATTCCTCCCTGGACATGTCCTAGTTTAGTCTTGATCTATAATATAATTTTGACTTTTTCACTATCTTTCCTCAATTGTCAAATCTTGTTTCATGGCCTCCTCTTTTGCTGCTGTTGATTTCTGTGTTAAGGTTTTAAATTTATGACTCAAGGTTGTTTTTATACCCTGAAATGCTCTTTTGAGAATATTTGGTTTAGTTTACAGGGCTGTGGCCCAGTTTTCTTCTCCAGCTGCTTGTTGTTGTTGTCAGATGTTGGGAATTTTCATCAGCTAAATTATATGGGTCCTTATTTTCTGTTTTCTTTTTAGAGTCAGCTGTGTGGACACCGACTCTGCATTTTTATGGGTAGGGCTCCTAGTTTGTGAGATTCTTAATTCAAGAAGACACTTTTCTGTCATAGCAAATTATACTTTTGTTTTTGTTGTTTGGGTTTTGTTTTGTTTTGTTTCCTTTTTTTTTGAAGGGACAGAAAAACAGTAGTGGGAGGGGTTGTGTGCCCTTTGCTTTTCTTGTCTTAAGGGGTTCTAAATTTCTCTCCCTTGCTCATTTTTCTCTTCCAAGTATGCTGATCACTTACTTTTAACCCTCTCCTCACCCATATCATCACCTCAGAATTGTTTCCTTGCTTCCAGACTCACTTTTATGTCCCCTTCTTTTGAGTCAGTGCTCTGGTGGACCTCCCAGTAACCTGTGCAGTATTCTCACTTTGGGTGGTTCACTCTTTCTCACACAGTGCTTTTAAGACAATTTTAGGATTTCTTCTAATTCCATTCTTCTCTCTGCCCCAAACTGACCTTGCTCTCACCAAGTGTTGCAGAAAAGAGAGTAGATAATGTTTCACTGGCTCAGAATGTTTATTTTCTATTTTCAGGTATTTTGAATTTAGGACACTTTCTGTCTCTTAGTGACACTGAAGGCAGAGTTTTGATTTTTGGTTTTTGTTTCTTGTTTTGTTTGCTTGAGCGTATTTTGAGTGTGTCAGGTTTACTTTCATCTTTTTTTAAATTCTTTAAAAAAATTATACCCTATCAGATTGTGGTTTCACCCTGAAAGACTAATGACAGAGGTTAAAAGATTTTCTAAGTTAAAAAAATAACTAGGGCATTCTTAAAAGCTACCTTGATTTTGCAGCATACTCAGCCAACAATAAATCCTCAGGGGACAACTGAAGGTGACCTGAGATTCCTTCAGAAACTTCCCCAAACTCCCCTCACAGAAACACCAGATTTAGTAGAACATCCTAGTCGGTTTGTGCAAGAGACCCGGTGACCAGCTTGGTGTTGATAAAGGCAGGGTGCCACACCCAACAAGGCAGGAAAAAGTGTAAAATATGCTTGTCACATGGTTTTAAGACATTGTAAAATAAGTGTAATCCCAGCATAGATCAACCCTCACTTGTCATTACGGTCCAGGGCTGCTTTGATGGCCATCACGAGTGCCCTCAGCTCCTCCCTCGCCTGGTCGACTTCTGCGGTCCTCCTCGTCTCCAGCCCCTGGATGTGAGTCAGCAAAGTCTGGGCAGAATGAGGCCGTAACAGGTGAGACAAACACAAAGCAAGGGTGAGGATTTTCCTTTTTCTGTTAATACAGTGTATTCAAGATATCCTGAGTCAAAATACAAATTCTAGCCAAAATAGGTAAATAGGGGGGACGGGAGGGAGGGAGGACTATCAGAGGAGAGATCAATAGCCACGTGAAGATCTGGGTAAGGTATATATTTTTTAATTTTAAGTTTTTATTTTCCTAAGAAATTTAGAGTGGTGGGGTTTCACTGCTGGTTTGTGTGGGGGAAGGAAAGTGCTGAATAAAGTGCTTCAAGCGCATTATTATCAGCACCACAATTGTTTCTTTCTAATTAGTGAGAAACGATATTAACTCGAGGGCTACATATGGATATAAAGTGATGCTTCTCAAATGTGGTGAAACAAAGGTCTCTGCCTTCTTAAGTGATGAGCTGCCAAGTTTCCAGAAGCAGAAAGAAGGATCTAGTGCCCTGATGCCCTGGGGATCTTTTCATTCTGGTGTTTGATTGGGATATGGGCATATATGTTCCTTTGTGACTTAACCTCAAAAAGTAAAGAACAGGGTAGACCCCCAGCTGGAGCCATTGCTTATTCCTGCCAAACAAAAGCTTTTTTCTGAAGCACGAAAAGCTCAAAAAAGAACACCATGCAAACATGTGATTTTCGATTAAGAGCTAAGTTAGAATGGACTTCCTTGTCAGGCTGTGCTTTTTTTTTTTTTATAGACAAAGTAAGACTTTGTCTTACTTTTTATAAGTAAGACAATTTCTTCCCAATTTATAAGATAGAATTTTTAAACTTTATTGAAAATGTCAAAAGTCATCCTAGCTACAGTGCTATATTCTCTTAGGTTTGTAAGTGGTAACGTCATTCCTGTAGTTCTTCTTCCCAATTTATAAGATAGAATTTTTAAACTTTATTGAAAATGTCAAAAGTCATCCTAGCTACAGTGCTATATTCTCTTAGGTTTGTAAGTGGTAACGTCATTCCTGTAGTCCATCTTCCTTACTAAGCATCCACAGGTGTGGCTTAAGCCTAGAGGGAACCCCTGGAAGTTGGCACAGTGAGAGGAGGTAGCCACAGTTTATGTGGGCTGCTCGCTCTCCCCTGAGGGTAACAACTGTACATGCTTTCCAGTAATTACTAACGTAGCACCCTCTGTATTCCCAAACCATTTACATCTATAGCTACTCCAGGGTTTGGGACTCCAGAGAGTTCCATCTCTGCTTCCAACTTCCGTGCTGTGTCTGTGTCCAAACTTCCCTCTTCCTCTAAGAACACCAGTCATTGGGTTAGGACCCACCCTAACGACCGCATCTGAACTTGATTACATCTGCACAAACCTTATTTGACAAGAGGTCACCCAGCTTCCAGGTGGACACTGTTTCACCTCATTGGGAATATGCAGAATGTGCAGTTTGGAAGGAGCTGGTGAGGCATCAGGAGACAAGGACCACACACAAATTATGACAGCAAATATTCAGTAAAGAGCAGCTTAACAACAGTGTTGGAAACTGGAGATGTTTGTGAACGTTTTCTTACTTTCATTTTGCTGTCATAACGAATTACCACCAACTTAGTGTCACAACACAAATTTATTATCTCTGTTCTGTAGGGCAGAAATCTGAGTGGCTTTTGGACTCTGCTCAGGGTCTCACTGAGCAGAAATCAAGGTGAAGGATGTGCTGCCTTCCTTTCTGGAGCTCCAGAGCACAAACTCCTTCCATGATCATTCTGGTCGTTGGCAGAAGCCGGTTCCTCGAGGTTGTAGGACTGAAGTCCCATTCCCTTGCCGGCTGTCAGCAGGGTCCACTCTCAGCTCCTAGGGGCCTCTCTCTAGCCCCTGCATCTGAACCCTCCACCTCACAGCTCCCAATGGTCCTGAATCCTTCTCAGGCTTAGAATCACAGAACTCTGACCTCCCCTTCTGCCACCTCTCTTTTCTGACTTCAGCCAGGGAAAGTTCTCAGCTTTTAAGGGCTCATGTGATTAGATTGGGCCCACCCAGTTAATTCAAGATAATCTCCCTATTTTAAGGTCTGTAACCTGCCAACTCAGACACCTAAGTGTCAGCCTCCAGGGGGACACTGGCTAGATACACTGTAATCTGGAACTCACAGGAAAGATTGGGGTGATGCATACAAAGCCAGGAGCCATCAGTGTAAGGGATCTCATCTACCAGCAGAGAGTGAGGGGAGAGAGAGAGCTGATTCTGAGCGAAGCAGACACGCGAGGACTGGGTTACAGAAGGACAGGCCTGCAGAGATCACGGAGAACTGGTGGCCAGAGATACTGCAAAAAACAAGAAATGTGTGTGCTTCCCCCACCTGCCCCTCACTGTTGCCTTTACCTGGAGTGTCCTTCATGAGTATAAAGCCCATTCCTATTAAAAGTGTCAGCTGTTCTAAATTATGGAGGCACAAATGGGGCTTCTTTGATTCAGACAGGTTTCCAGTGCTCAGGAAATATGAAGAAATAGGTTCTACTTAAGACTTGCATGATTGATTGTTACCTTATACTGTTCTGTGGGCTGGGTCTTCAGAAGTAATAATATGTAGAGTTCATATTTGTCCTGTAGAAAGAAAAAAAGAGAAAAAAAAGAAAGAAAGAAGGAAGGAAGGAAGCAAGGGAGAAAGGAGGGAAGAAAGAAAGATCCATTGGAAACGTGTTATGAGATTACAGGACAATGTAATATTCTGTGCATATGTAAATAAAATGGAGGCTAAGGATGTCAGTTCAGATCATTTAAAAAATGTAAGAATGCTCCTGCAATATATTAAATAGTATACACACTAAAATGTACAAAATCTCACCATCTTTAAAGCATATTTGAATATTAACTATTGATGACTTCAGGACAGAATCACAAAATACCTTGACACACGTACAACATATGACCTCCTGCCACTAGGGTGCTCCGTGGATTTGGGTCCTACTGACCTTCCAGAGATGGAGATGCTCTCTGGAGGGCAGACCATCACACCCTGCTTTTAAGCCTCTCCTGTTCTGGGGACTTGGACAATAGCAGATTCCACAAGCAACCTAATTCCAACTCAGCTACGATATGATTGTCACTTTCACCATGAAATGACAACAAACTTATAACTCCTTAAAGATTCATATAAAATTATATATGCATCACCATAGAAGTTTCTGTGTTACATATGTGCAGTTTATAAGAGTTTATCTACAATTAGGAAGCTTTAGCATAAATATATGGGCTTCAGGAGTGAGCTAGCTGGGTGTTTATCTCACGTGGCCCATTTATGACTCATGTGGCTGTAGGCACGTTCCTTCAAGTCTCCGTGAATGATTTTCCTCATGTGCAGAACAGACACTATGATACTCGGCGGAATTTCTGTGAGGCTTGAGCTCAAGTGTGCAAAAAAATCATGCATGGCTCTCAATTGTTATCTAGGAAAAGCATGTTTCTCTTACCTTAATTTCTTTCAAGATATCACCAAATATCAAAGAACTATTGCAGATATCTTCAAAGACTTCTCCAAAGACCTGTAGCCTGTTGAACTCTTCAGGGTCACAAACACCTATTTTCTGGAGCTTCTGGAGGAAAAAGAGGACCAGCCCGTTTCGTTTTCCTTTCTGATGACCGTCTCAGGTTGAAGAATCAGACACCTCATGGGGCTTTCTATCAGGGGGCACAGGTCCCCACCCCCGCCAGCGTTGGGTCTCAGCAGAGCTGAGTGCCAAACCATCTGGGGCTGAGAACCTATGCTGGCCTGACTTTCCTTTATTTATTCCCTTGCATCCTGTGGATCAGGGATTCACTCTCTGCCTCTGCAGTGTCCTCAAGGTGCTTCTCTTTCTATCAGTCCTCTCAGCCAAAAATCTCATCACTGTTTGGTTATTTCATATGTAGACTCTTCCCTGCACCCTCCCCCTCCCCATCACTAAGTACCACTCTCAGCCCTCGGTCGCTCACGGCAGCGTGTCCCATGACGCCAAACTACCTTCTACAGACCGCTTGGCTCCTACTTGGGTTTCACCTGCATCCTCAACTCTCTCCTCGCCCTCTCTTCACATTCTTCCATAGTGAGTCAGGCAAACCTCTTCCTCAGGTGCTTCTGCTGTCCCAGGGACACTTGCTTGACTGTAGCTGCTCTGCAGCATCCATTGCTATCCATTATGAAATCACCTCCAAGCCACCACTTTCCAAACTTAACCTTCTTGGATTTCACCCTAACTGTTACCATCTACATCTTGTGGGATATTCTCAGCCCTTTTCCAGCCTACCTGGGAAAGTAAGTGAGGCATCAGAGAGCCAGCCTCCGCCCACAATCTTTAGACTCCCAGGACTGGCACGGGTACCTATAGTATCGCAGAACTGCCCCCTTTACCTGCTCCAACTTCTTTTCATGGCACATCGCTAACTTGCTCCCAGTGAAGTCACTCTTCAAGACATCGTGCTTTGCAAGAACATGTTTCTGGAAACTCAAGAACTTCCTGTACTTGTCTGCTTTTGTTATGCCCGCCAAGTGTGAGCTGAGGTACTGGAACTCGTCCCTGCCTGGGGGGCACATCGCACACTCACGGCTGGACTTCACTTCTTTGGGCTTCAGAGCCTTCATCTTGGGCCGGCTTAGCTCTTCTCTCTTTGGCCGTTCAGGGGAACCTTCCTCTCTCAAACCCTTCTTTGGAATCAAATCCTCCTCCGAAGTGTGGGAGCCATGTGTCAGAGGGTTCAAATACCTGAAGAGTGGTGTGTTCTTGGCGTCGTTTGGGCCCACAGCTGTGTTGGTGGTAAAATAAGCTAAAGCATCTTTCATCTTTTTAATCTTCTTATCAGGTGGCTTTTCTACTCCAAAGATGCTTGTCTCCTTGAGCCTGTTGGCATTGGGCCAGTGACACAGGATTGTCTCCAGAGGCCTGTGGAGCTGGCTGGGGTTCAGGTGTCCGGAGGTGTACATGTAGACATCATCTCTGTGGTCTTTCCGGAGTTTGTTCAGAAGTGTCCTTAGACTGCACGGAGTCTTAATACCTGGTGTCTCGTAGTGTTTCCACCTTAGGTAAACTGGTCAGGGAAGACAAGAGGAGTATTAGATACCACTCTAGCTCCACAAAGAGGCTGTAAGAGGGCTGTGTGCCTTTGCTGAGCCGGCGTATACCTCTCCCAGAGCAGGAGCCCACACGTACAGGGAGGAGAGAGTACAGTCCAGCCTGACTGCCGACGAAGGGTGAACCAGGGCACGTGATGGGCAAGTGCCATCAGAAAGCCCAGGACCTGCAAAGCCAGGAAGAAGGAAAAGGGGCTTTTGATCCAACAGGGAATTTCTTACTCTCTTAGCAAAGGCTCTCGAAGAAAAATCTAAAGGTATGATCATAATTCTTAATGATGCTTAAAGACAGCTATGCTATGGAATAAATAAAGGTGTTTTTCTTTCTCCCTTAAAACTAAACATCTCAGGAGTCCCTGAGCAAACCGATCCATGACTGATGAGGCGTTCACACATCCCCCGCCTCGTGTAGGAAGATAATGAGCCACAGAGTGAAACGTGTGGCTGTGTTGACAGGGGCCCCAGCTCCCTCCACAGAGGGTCCCGGAGGTAGGGGTCCGTTTGGGCACTGGGAAACGCCGGCCTTCTGAATCAGTTCCCTAACCGCGTGAGCTCAAAGATCTTACGTAAGCTCTCTGAAGCAGTCCCTTCCTCTGCACAATCAGGAGAACTGTCCTACTCTGAAGGGCCGACAGCCAACCAAATAGAACTGCTTTTGGCCGACGAGCACATGGATAGAGTAGATACTCCATAAAGGCCACCTATTTTTAACAAAGGACTGTAGTCCAGGGGCCACCTTCTCAACGCTTCTGGTAGGACAGGAGTAGGCCCAGACTCCAACATGACACGGGGGAGGGGCGCTCTTCCTGGGCTGTCGCTGAGATGCGGCAGGCCTGATGCAGAACGCTGGAGGAATCAGCCAGCAGACCTCGTATCACTGCCTTGTTACCCGAGCTGGGAGGGGCCCTGGGAACAAGGCAGTGAACCACGCCCATCGGGGCCCTCGAGGGCCTGGCCTGAGCTCTCGGAGGCCCAGGATTCACCTACCTCCACACCTGCCACACCCCTCAATCCACACGACAGGCCCACCTGTAACTAGGCCCCTTTGGTGACAGGGAAGCCGAGGGGAGTTTTGTAATCAACTCAAGTCCCGGCGCCTGACAAGTGGCAGCGTTGATTTCTGAATGCAGCATTTTTACCCTAACTGTTGGGTCCTTCCCTCATTCCACAAGGGCTCGAGCAAAGCGGGGCAGGGCAGGGCTTTCTGAGACCCACACCAAACCCCTTCCTCTGGACAATCCACGTCTGAAAGCAGGACCATAAATCAGGACATGTCATTGTCTCCATTGCCACCTGAGAGAAGAAATGAGGTCACAGAGGGTATGAGGAGGGGTAACAGAGTCTCGTGCTGTGTGACGAATGCCCCCTACATCCAGAAGCTTCACACCCCCAGACGAGCTCACTACTCCATGGTCGGCACTTTGGCCTGCGGGCTGAGCTCCCCACTCCAGGATCACAACAAGGATATCAGGGTGTGTGCCTAGCTGGGTCCTTGAAGGCTTTGAGGGGAAATCTGATCCTGGGCTCAGTCCTGTTGTGACAGAAGCCAGTTCGTTGCAGGTGTTGGACTGAGGTCCCCACTTCCTAGTTGGCCTTTGGCGGGGGTCACTCTTGGCTCCTGAGACCACGCACCTTCCTGGCCATACGGGCCACCTTCATCCCTGAGCCAGCAAGGGCATTCTGCATAATTCCTGTGCCCTCGACCTCTGACTCCTCCCCTGTGACTGACCTCATGTGCCGGTCAGGCCCACCCAGCACTCTCCCTGCCGTGAGGTCACTGGTGCCATGGGAAACGGTGCAACCACAGAGTGCTTGCCTCATGTTCAGTTCTGGGATCTGTGCTGGGCACGTACAGCAGGGGCCAGGGAACTTGGGCCACCCCAGGGCTCTGCCCACCCCAAGCCAAGCCTGGGCCCAAGCCCAGAGCCCAGGTTCCCTTTGCACTGTCCCAGGTGGAAAAGAATCATCCTTTCCCTTGCGGTTGGATCCTGGAGCAAACACTTCTAGCAATGGGATCCTTGAGAATTTCCCTGCTGAGTAGTTTAGTACTTCAAAGAAACCAGTTAAGAAATGTTAAAAAAAAAACTTTTCAGACAGAATTCCTTTTTTCTTTTTTTTTTTTAACCTTTAATTTTATATTGGAATATAGTTGATTAACAATGTTGTGATAGTTTCAGGTGTACAGCAAAGTGATTCAGTTATACATACACATGTATCTATTCTTTTTCAAATTATTTTCCCATTTAGGTTACATAATATTGAGCCGAGTTCCCTGAGCTATACAGTAGGTCCTTGTTGGTTATCTATTTTAAATATAGCAGCATGTACATGTCAATCCAAGCCTGTTTCTCTTTTGTAAATAAGTTCATTTGTATCAAGGAAACGTTAAAATATTAATAGAACAAGTTTTCAAGACAGATAATCATAATTCATCAAATGCACCAACACGTAAAGAAAGCACTAAAAAAACATTGCATCAGTTGGGCTTCTCCAGAGAAACAGAACCAGCAGGATGACTATATAGAGACAGAGATTTATTGTAAGGAATTGGCTCACACAGTTACGCAGTCTGGAGAGTCCAAAATCTGCAGGGTGGGTAGCAGGCTAGAGACAGAGTACACGTCCAAATACCTTCTTCTGGAGGATTTTCTCTTGCTTGCGGGAGGTCAGTTTTTGGTCTATTAAGATTTTCAACTGATTAGATCAGGGCCACCCACACTATGGAGGGAAATTTGTTTTATTCAAAGGCTCCTTACTTAAACGTTCATCTCATCCAAAAACACCCTCAACAGAAACATCCAGCATGTTTGACCAAATATCCAGCACTGTAGCCTACCTAAGCTGACACATAAAATTCACCATCACACACATTAGACCCACTCTTTTTGGAAAATGGAGGAGGTGACTTAATTGTTGTGTTTTCCTTTGTTTATTATATTTCCAAAAATGAGTTAGAGCCACCAGCAAGTTAATTAGTAAAATCACTTTCCTACTTAGAATTTGTTTTCCTTAGTTTGCAGGAAGACTTGTTTCACTAGACTTGGAGAATCCAGATTCCGTTTCTCTCTGCCAAGATCTTATGATAAGTACCAAGGGTCCCATCTCAGCAATGAATATTTCAATGATTTTTCTAACTGTAAACATTGTGATTTGCACATCCTGCCATCTCAAGCTGACAACCAGGAAAAAAAAAGTTGAAAGGGTTCACGGAAAATGTGATTCTTTGCAAAATGATCAAGGAATAAATTTGCTTTAAGTAAAACCAAACCAACTTTTTGAATAGATACTGATAAGGCAGATATAGTAATAGGTTTTGGGGACTAGATTTGAATTAACAGATATTTCAACCATTATTAGCATTTGATATTTTTAAACACGTGGTGTTGTTTTTCAGTAACTCACCTTTTTCAGAATAGAAGCAACAGGTCTTTAACATCAAAATTATTAGAAATCACTGCCCTGTGTTATCTGAACTCTGGGAACCCTGGCATCCCATGGAAATCTCGTTGGTCTCTCTCCAGAACATCCTACACCACCTGTGTTTCCTGTGCTCTTTCTCCCCCACTTCCATCCTGAAGTCAGCAAACATCCTGGAATGTGTTAGTAGCAAGAATTCAGAGAACCGGCCAGGCCAGGTGGGGTGCCAGGCTTCAGACAACCCGGTCCCTCCCTGTGTTCTGTGGTCCCCTACCAACTCCTAACAGAGCCTACGTGGGGCATCTTTCCATCCATGCGGACCCTCTCCTTCTGGCTAATTTGCTCTGTCCCATCTTATCCACCTGGAGGATATTTTAAAACACCTCTCAAGATTGTCATCTTTCCTTCCTGAACCCAGCAGATGGCATTGGGACTGTTCCCATACACTTCTGCTATGACTCTTAAATTTCCTCAAGGGAAAGAACGATGTTGTATTCACACTAGCATCTTTGGGAAAAGATCAGGGGTAATTGTTTAGTTTAATGAATAAATGTGGCAAAGAAGTAATGTTTTCAGAATTTTAAATAATAATTTAAAATTTTATTCTGTACCACACACTGTGCTCTCTCTCTTAGGGGATAAAGCAAATGTCCCACCAGGAATCTTAAAGTCCGATAAGGAAGAAGATATGAACACCTGTGATAAGGGAGAATACAGGTGCTGTGGGAGAAGCACACATTACAGTGTTGACTGAGAAAGGAAAAAGAGATCGTATGTCAATTATCTTTCCTAGGTTGGTTGAGAGTGGGAGGCAGAGTAATGGTGCCTCAAAGATGTCCACCTCCTAAGCCATGCTCCTGACAAAGGGACTTTGCAGATTTAATTAAAGTTATAACCTTAAAATAAAGAGATTTTTCTGAATTATCTGGGTCCCGTCTGATAAATCCCTAAAAGCAGAGAACTTTCCCTGGCTGAAGTCAGAAAAGAGAGGTGGCAGAAGGGGAGGTCAGAGTTCTGTGATTCTAAACCTGAGAAGGATTCAGGACCATTGGGAGCTCTGAGGTGGAGGGTCCAGGTGCAGGGACTAGAGAGAGGCCCCTAGGACCTGAGAGTGGACCCTGCTGACAGCCGGCAAGGGAATGGGACTTCAGCCCTACAACCTCGAGGAACCGGATTCTGCCAGTGACCTGAATGATCATGGAAGGAGTTCGTGATCATGGAAGGAGCTCCAGCTCCAGAAAGGAAGGCAGCGCAGTCTGCACCTTGATTTCAGCCCAGTGAGACCCTGAACAGAGGCCACCTGAGCTCACCCAGATTTCTGCCCTACAAAACGGAGATAATAAATCTGTGTTGTTTTAAGCTGTGGTAATCCGTTATAGGAGCAGTAGAAAACTAATACATTGGGACAGTGAGTGGAATGTAGGTTTAGTTGATCTGTGATAGGAAGGGTGGGACAGTGATGACAGGGTGGCGGAAGCTAGTGGCCAGCAGAAGGGGCAGCAAAATCCCTAGACTGAATTGGCATTTCAAGGACAGCAGGCATTGCAAGGAGAGGCGACGGATAACCACCCAGAGCCCACCATCTCCCTCCCCAAGGGACCCCAAACAGAAGAAAGCAGTGACACCTCCCAACCTTATGGAATAGAGCGACTTCAGTTTCTTTACTTGTCCATTAGAGAAAAGATGACCTCCAGGGCTGACCGACTGTAGAATTGCCACCACTGTCCCGTGCGCTTCCCACGGCTGGAATGCGGGCATCTCAGCCTTGCTGGCACCGAACACCGACTCTGGCCTTCTACCCACTTTACCTGGTAGGGATTTGCCTGGCAACTAATTTTTCTTCCTACTTTTAATTTACAGATTATGTACTTATTAAGAAATACGGGGCTTCCCTGGTGGCGCAGTGGTTGAGAGTCCGCCTGCCGATGCAGGGGACGCGGGTTCGTGCCCCGGTCCGGGAAGATCCCACATGCCGCGGAGCGGCTGGGCCCGTGAGCCATGGCCCCTGGGCCTGCGCGTCCGGAGCCTGTGTTCCGCAACGGGAGAGGCCACGGCAGTGAGAGGTCCGCGTACCGCAAAAACAAACAAACAAACAAAAAGAAATACGAAAATAAGGTGAGATGCTTTTCTATGTCCAACCACCGAGTTGTACTTTTTAGACGTGAAATGAAGTTACTTTATGAAGTTAATTCTGTAGGGCAGCTCCTGAGAGTCAGGGACATTAACACGGATGTTCCAGCAAAGTGAGCTTGGATGTTCTGTCTCAACCTCATGAGCTCTACTCTGAGCGCCCACCTCCTTCCCTCCCACCCCTCACGGGAACAACATTGACACCCTCACGGGACACAAAGAAACAGGTATTTTGTGCAAAACTGTCTGAATGATCGGTACGACGGAGGCTGCACACCTGGAAGCAGACAGGAGCTTGACAAGAGCTAAAGTAGCGCAATTAGAAATTCCTCTCATTCCTAGTGTTGAGAACACTTGCCCAGGGAGGGGACTGACATGATCATTTATATTCTTTATAAAGAAGAGGCTTTTTCTTAAACACAATTAGTATGTTGAGTAATTGCACGCAGAAGAAATAGTCAGAGAACTTGGAAAATCACGTTTTAAGAAGGGAACATTTCCAAGACTCTTTTGCACTCACACCAGCTGCTGTTCGCCTTTATTTGTTAAGTTGGGCGATTCCTGCAGTGCGTTGACTGGCCCATATCCCTGAGACCAATCCCAGTGTGCATGTAAGGGAAGCTCTCGTTCTGGGTGAAAGTCTCCATGAAGCATTTGAGGACGTTCAGAAATATGGCCCACTTCTGAAGAACCTAGGGGCAGGACCGGAATAAAGACGCAGACATAGAGAATGGACCGGAGGACATGGGGAGGGGGAAGGGTAAGCTGGGACGAAGTGAGAGAGTGGCATGGACATCTATACACTACCAAACATAAAATAGATAGATAGTGGGAAGCAGCCACATAGCACAGGGAGATCAGCTCGGTGCTTTGTAACCACCTAGAGGGGTGGGATAGGGAGGGTGGGAGGGAGACGCAAGAGGGAGGGGATATGGGGATATATGTATATGTATAGCTGATTCACTTGGTTATAAAGCAGAAACTGGCACACCATTGTAAAACAATTATACTCCAATAAAGATGTTAAAAAAATTAAAATAAAAAATAATTAATTAATTAATTAATTTACAAAAAGAAATATGGTCCAGCCACCCTTGAGCTAGACTCATTACCTTGTTGAAGAAACTGTAGTAGTAATAGCAAATTTAACGAGTACTTACATTTGGTATCCTAAGTGCTTTACATGCACTAGCTCATTTAGTCCTCACCACGGACCCAGGAGATAGGTGCTCTTACCATCCCCTTTTGAGGATGTGGGCACTGAGACACAGGTGGTTAATCAGGTGTGCATGGCTCCTGGAAAGCTGCTTCCACAGCCCATGGTCTCACTTGCCCACTAACCAATGCATAGAGGCCAGTACAAACGCACTTGGAAGTAATAAAATCCCATTAAAATATTTTATAATTCAGACTGCTTCAATCCAACAAGTTTTCTGTCTGTCCCAAATTCACCTGAATCATCAGTGTTTTCACGCATGCTGTGTGATGAGAAAGCAAGGGCTTCAGAGTCCGAAGACCCAGGGCGAAGTCTGCCCCCCATTTGTAAAATCACAATAACCCCGCCTCCAGAGAGATGAATCTAAATCAGAAATGGGGAAGCATTTTGTACACAGCGGTGTGGAGCTCGTGTGGTTTGTGGTTGTTTAGCAAGACTGTGGAAGGGCCATGTGCTAAAAAAAATCCTGAAATGTGGATTTTTAAAAAAGAACAGACTAACAGCGTCTAGAAATGTCCCCCATCCTCCCTCCTCCCAGAAGACACACACACACACACACACACACACACACACACACACACACACACACACATCCGACCTCTTTCTCTGCCTTTTATTATTGGATTTTCTGAGAAGTTTCCAATCCCCGTATCCAATCCTAAACCCTGGTGATCCGGGAGCTGAGTTGCAGCCGCAAGAAAGGTTTTGATTCTTCACACTGGGTTAGAGAAGCTGGGTTCCTAGGCAATCAAACATCAAACACCAAACACAAAACGCTCAATGTCCACTTACATTCAGGCTCCGAATCCTCAGCCATCACCACCTTCCCACTGCAGCTGCTGAGGCTGGGAGTTGCCCTGGAGACAGACAAACATTCCAAGTCCCTCCCCCAGGGCTCCTCTGTTGCCTGGCAACCAGGGTACACAGCCCCCTGCCAAGGGATTTCTCCTCTGACCTCCTCATATGCCTCTGGCCTTCTTGAACAGGGAGTACTAGGTCTGCTTGCCTGTTTTCATTTTTAAAATAAAACCCTTTTTGTGATTTGAAAAACACCAAAATGCCCTTGCACTCTGTAATTCCTTTCCAAAGCCCAGGAAGCCAAAGGTAAGTGGTCTTTCGTTGGGCATCTTCTATGGAGATGTACAGATTGTACAGTGCACGACCCATCCAACTGTACCTGGAGTTCTAGTGCATAATAGGTGCCAGTCTCTAAGTGATCATTTAGTCATTTTAGTGTTATTATCCACAAAGTTCCTAGTAGGGAATTGAGATCATGTGAGGTGAAGTAACCTGCCGGAGATCATCGGTTAGCAGGGAAACAAAAGCATGTAAATTCACGTTTGGCTGCAAAGTCGGTGCTTCTTCCTCAGGCTACCCCATGTGTCAAGGGAGGAAACTCTAAAACCCTCTCAGATTCTTATCTTTGAACACTGTATTCGATTTAAATTTCTTCCAGGCAGGGGGAATTCAGTGCAGTGGAATGCTGGCTCCTCTATTCTCAGGAGAGGTCACGCTGAGCAGCCCTCACCACTCACCATCTCCAGATGACAAAGGTGACAAATCTGACCTTACAGAACTGGGAGGATGAAGTCAGTGCCTGTGAAAGATTCAGGGCACATCGTATTTTTCTTTTCTTTCCACTGATGCTGGCCAGACACTTTAAATGTGAGCCTTTCTGAAACCATGAAGTTGTCATGACCCTAGCAGGCTCAGACAGATCCCTAATCAGGTGTATTTGAATTTAACCTGGAAAAAGATGACAAAAGTGTTTACTGATCTTCTCCCTCCAACGTTCACAGTATTTAGGCATCCGACCATAACGAAAAATGCTGGCAGGAAATGCCCACATTACACGAGGCTAGCTAAGCATTGACCCAGGAGAGGAAAGTCCCCGCCTTCAGTTAATTATAAATTAAGAGTGAACGTGTGGCAATCCAGGTTGCCATGTTACCAGCTACTGGAGATGAAATAGTGAGTTCTTCTGCTCAGAACTGCTTAGTGGTTTAGTAAAATGGCCAATTGTTTTTGTAGACAGAGCACCCCACCTTTTCCACCCTGTAGCGGCAGGCAGTCAGGTGGCAGAGGTGTCCCCCCTCCGCCCCACAGGCAGGCTGAAGCGACAGGGCTCCGAGGCCGTGGTAGAGACAGCTGGGAGGTGTCAGCCCCGGCTGGTGGGCAGCCTCCAGGTTCAGCCAGGGCTCAGTCTTCGTGGACATGCACAGTCTTGGTTTAGATCAGAAAGAGAATGATACATTTGTCCCCAAGACCTAAGTTTCTCCCAAGTCAAGTCTTATGGACACACATACAGTAAATTAACCTACCCCTTACACACTACAGTTCAGGGAGTCGTTGGTCAAATCAATAGCAAGACTTAAAAGCCCACCTGCAGCCCTCCGATTGCTAAATATTTCAACGAAGTGTCTGAAGCAGAAATGTATTTAAGTATTACGTTATGGGCGCAACGAACGGATCTGCCAGAACCACAGGGGTCTTCCTGGAGGCCAGACGTCTGTGTAGGAATCAACAATGGCTCACCTTGCAGGTATTTTTACCGGGATGGATGGTCTATTTTGTGTTTCAGCTCTAGGTGGCGCTGGAGCACATCTTAAAACAGTACGGAACGCAGGTGAGATGCATCCGTCCCAGCTCGTGGCCGCGCATCCTCCATCCTACTCCGCGTCCAGAAAGAAAAAGAATATTGTCTGCTCTTGTCACTTTGCCAAGACTGCAGAGATGCACGATTTATTCCCTGAAGATGCAGAGTGGAGAAGAGACAGACAACTTAGGGGACGGACGCGGTGACCTGAGCGTTGCGGAGACCAGAGGAAAAGGAGCAGAGGAGGAAGTGGCCAGAGGACCCCAGACTGAAGTGCCGGGGGCCGGAGGAGAGCTTCGGGTGGGTCAGAAGAGCCAATGGGTTGGAAAGGCAATTGGTCAAAAATAAACATTTTCCGTTATTAGAATTCATTGAGCAGAAATGGGCAAAGTTGAACCGACTTTTTAAACATCTCTGTGGCCTCTCAGCTCTGGAGGCGTGAAACAGAGATGCGTAGAGGGAACTTGAGGTTAGACGGAAATTACATGCCAGCCCGAGGGGGGAAGATGCGGAAATGTAGGGATGCTGAGAGCTGCCGGGTGCACGGGGCAGCGTCAAGGCGGAAATTCCGTTTGGTCCCGCAGATGGCAAGGAGTTGTTGGAAGAGTTTACACAGTAGAGAGGTGAACAGGGGTTTCCGTTTGAGAAGCATAACTCTGGTGCTGTATTGGAGACGGTGACGGGGCAGTAGTGAGTCAAGACAGGCACTTCTAGGTCCACACACTGAAAGGAGGGCTGGCTGCAACACCACCCCGATCTCACCCCCTCCTGACGTGGAGGAAGGAAAGTCTCGCCCATCAAAGGCCCAAAGTGCGGGGTTTTGCCCTGCCTTGCCTGCTTGCCTTTTTGGGGTCCGCACCCCGCTTGTGGGTCTTCCCCTCTGCCGCTGCCCTTTCTCTCCTTCTCCCTCCCTCCCTCCCTCCACCTGATGGAACATTTCCATCGGGAAAACAAGTGTGCTCTCGTTTTTTCCAATCTTAAATATATGTAAAAGCAAACCTTTGCTGTGACTCCACTTCTTTCAAAGGCAAAGGCGCCCTCGCATTTATTATTACTTTTTTAACCTCTTTCTTGGAGTATAATTGCTTTACAATGGTGTGTTAGTTTCTGCTGTATAACAAAGTGAATCAGCTATAAGTGTATATCTATCCCCACGTCCCCTCCCTCTTGCGTCTCCCTCCCTCCCACCCTCCCTACCCCACCCCTCTAGGTGGTCACAAAGCACCGAGCTGATCTCCCTGTGCCATGCGGCTGCTTCCCACTCGCTACCTGTTTTACGTTTGGTAGTGTATAGATGTCCATGCCACTCTCTGACTTCGTCCCAGCTTCCCCTTCCCCCTCCCCGTGTCCTCAAGTCCATTCTCTACGTCTGCGTCTTTATTCCTGTCCTGCCCCTACCTTCTTCAGAACCTTTTTTTTTTAGATTCTGTATATATGTGTTAGCATACGGTATTTTTATCTTTCTGACTTACTTCACTCTGTATGACAGACTCTATCTTGGTCCATCCGCCTCGCTACAAATAACTCAGTTGCGCTTCTTTTTATGGCTATTGTTGACGGGACAGGTGGTAGTCAGAGAACATCTCAGGCAGGGCAGTGGACTACCTGCTGAGGTGGGAAGATGCAGCGGGGCAGCCGCCCGGGTGACCCATAACAGTCCTGTCTCCACGCAGCTCACACCTTCTCACGTGCAGCCTGGACTCTGCCCTAACGGTGCTTTTCTGCAGCATCACTTTATTTTTAAATGGTATTTGAGGGCAAAATCACTACAAAACCCCAAAAGGTTGGAAATGTGCTGTACACCTTAAACGTACACAGTGCTGAATGTCCATTGTATTCCAGTATAACTGAAGGAAATTATTTTTAAAAGTGTCTGATGGTCAAAGGCGTGTCGAGTCTTCCTCACATCACATCACAGATCCCTGCCTCCCCCTCCCCCTGAGAAGGACCATTGTGATCCTGGGCTCAGGGGACAGCGCAGGCCATGACCTCTGGCTAAGGTCAGCTGCCCAGCAGTCTTCCTTCCACCTGCAGCCTCACTTCCTCTTGGCCAAGGAATCTGCCCCCAGAGGAGATGACGCTTGGACTGAGACCCTGCGTGCCACACCCAGAGCCGGAGGAAGAGGCTTCTGGCGTCGGGAGCGGAACGGGAGGTGAGGCTCCATCCAGGTAGAGGTGAAACCCAGGCTCCCAACCCAAGTGTCTGTCAGGACAGTAGAGGGAGGGTGGGAGCCAGAGCAGGCCCTGTAGATGGCGCTGCCCGGGGGTGTGATGGGCTTGGTTTGATGGTGTACGATTGGAGAGATGTGAGCATGGCTCAGGAAAGGGCCGTGGAGAAGGAAAGGCTGAGCACCTGCTGACCAGGGGCATTCGAGTCCACAAGGCGGTACATGTCTGAAAGGTACAAGGACCCTACCACGGGACGCAGGCAGAGCCTGGGGAAGACAGTCCCTGTCGCTACAGGAAACAAACCATCCGGAAGTTTCCCTGCGCGGCCTGTTTCTTACTCATCCTTTGCACCGCTGGTTTTTCATCGGGCTAAAGAGTTGCTCACCTTTAAAAATAATCATGGCGGCCCGTGGGTTCCCCGAAACAAACCCAGAGACGGTGCTGATTGCACCGCTGGGAGCCGGCTGCTTTTGCCCACTTGACAAGACTTAGGAATCTGGCAGAGAGTCTCCTGGGTTGTGAGAGCGAGTGAGAAGGCCTCCTGGGGAAGGCAGATCGGGTGCAGAAGAGGAAGGCTCTCTTCCTTCTGTTAGTCCAATGGGCATTTTCCCAGAAAGGTGGCAGAGAAAAGTGGGGGAACACTGTTACTCTCATAAGAAATCAAGCCAGAGTTTACATCAATATAAGTAAAATATACCTAAGTGATATTTTAAAGTTGAGATGGAGCCTGGTTCCAGGTGTGGCTCTGCAGCCAGGAACCCAGGCTGTCACCAGCCCGCCTTGGCAGGACGCCGAGCTCCCGGCTCCTGGCCAAGTGATGGGGCCCTGGACCACCCTGTGCCTGTTTGCCACCTTCTCCATCCCGCGCAAGATGCACCTGACGGATAGTCCGAGCCAATGCTGAGAAGGGTTTACGCTCAGCATCTGCGGGAGTGGGAGTGTCTTCACCCACTGTATCTTTCCAGAAGCCCCCAAAGTTATTTCATCACAGACCTTTTTTTCTTCAAGGTTCCACTCTGACTATGCAACATGCCTTGAGAAATGCTAAATGAACTTCCTTCATAAAGCATCTTTTTCCTTAACCGGAATGGCACCCACAGCTCTTTCTCTGGTTTTGGTGGTGGGACTGGGGGCCTTGCAGGGTAATTTACAGACATAGAATCTGTGCTCTGTCCTCCAGATTTCTCAGCTCTTGGGGAGGTTTGTGATGCAGGCAGAGAGCTGACCTTGAACGGAGTGACTCTCCTTTCTCGTTCTCAGTGTGTGTTTTGGAAACCTCATTTCATTGGAGGAAGTGCGCTCAGGGGAGAAGAAAAGAAAAGAGCCTTTGTGGGGTGGGGATGGAGTGGTTAGTAGAACAGAAAGAGGAGGGTCCAAGGCCTCGAGAGGAGAAGTAGGTGGGGCTCCTCCAGTGGCACCTCGTTTCTCATAGCATCCGAAGAGCAGGATATCAGAGTGGACCCCCAGATATCCAGGGTGGTCCCCATCTCAGAAGGACCTTGCACCAATCCTGCTCTCCAGCTGCCCTGGACAAGGGCACGTCCTCAGGACCCAGTGTGGAGCCAAGCAGAGAGGCCGCCCTGCACCTGGGGGCTCTCACACGACTTTGCGGAGGTCACCCGTGATAAATGGGGTGATGTTCCCACCAGCTAGCAGGAAGGGGTGTGATCAGTCAGATCTGAGTTTTGAAAATTATCACTTTTATACACCTATACTGTAGAGTAAAACTCATGCCCACTAAATGTACCACGTACCATTCCTTCAAAAAAACAACAGTAGACTGAACAACCACCAAGATTCAACTACTAACATTTTGACTTATTCACTTTATCTCTCTCTCCATCAGTTTTGCTGACATTTTTGAGAATCGGTAGTAGACATCACAAGTTTTAGCCCTAAATACTGCAGCACCTGCCTTCTCCTCCATAACCAAAGGACACTATCACACTGAAGAAAAGTAAGTCTTTGCTTTCTGTCTGCTGATACCTAGCCCGATATTCAGGTTTTCCTTAATCATCCACAAAATATCATTCATTGCTGTACTTTCAAACAAGAACCCATACATTTAGTTGCTACCTCTTTCTTTAAACAGCTTACATAGTGTACAATTCACCCATTTAATGTTTACAATTTGATGGTTTCTAATATAGACACAGAGTTGTACTTTTTTCACCTAAAACAGTCACACTTTTCCATTTTTTTAATGACAGTGGCCCTTTGAGAAGACCAGGCCAGTTGTCTCATACACTGTCTACTTTGAGGTGTGCCTGGTTATTTCTTTTGTGCTGTGGTTGTTTTGTGCTGCCTGTCTTATATCACCTACAAAGTGGAGGTGAGTCTAAGGCCCAAGTATATTTAAGTCAAAACATCTTGGTAAGTAAGAGTCCTTCACGGGTGGTGATCTGTACTTTCCACTATTAGTAATGTAAAATTTGATCACTGCATGGAGGAGGCAACCACAATATCTTGTTATTGTGGTGATGGGTTTTCCCTTTGTGATCAGCAAGGATGCTGCGAGGTAATGCCTTGAGGTCATGAAGCTGCCCAGTTTCCAAGAATCTTTCGCATCCGTGGATATTCCTTGCCCAAATCAATTAGCTCTGAGGCATTGCAAATGGTTATTTCCACTTTCATGTCATCCACACTCATGAGATGCAATTCTGTAAAAAGGGCTTTCCCTCATCAGTTTGGAATCTCATCTCCTAAAGAGGGAAGTATTTTATTCTTACCTTTAATTACCTCTTTTCAAGAAAGGAGTTGGTGTAGAGTGGTCACCTCCAAAACTGCCTACTGGATTTATTCCTTCTTTTTGTTTTGAGGAGCATTCTGGACTTGTAAGGTTTTTCTTTCTCCAATGTAATGTAATCAATTACACATTCTTTTTCATAAGTTTTATTGAAATATAATTAGCATATCATAAGATTCTCTCTTTTGAAGTGTCTATTCAGTGGTGAGTGCTACATTCACATTTCAGTGGTTTATAGTATGTTCACAAAATCATGCAGCCATCACCACTGTCTATTTTGAGAACAGTTTTTTTCATCATAACAGAAAGGAACCCTCTACACACTAGCATCATTCCTCATCTTCATGTCCCCCAGCCCCTGGTAACCACTGATCTAGTTTTCTGTCTCTATAAATTCACCTCCACTGAACATTTTATATAAATGAAATCATACTGTGTGTGGTCTTTTATGACTGGCTTCTTTCACTTAACATAATGTTTTCAAGGTTTCACCCATGTTGTAGCAGGTGTCAGTGCTTCATTCCTTTTCATGACTCAGTAATTTCCCATTGGGTGGATGGACCACCTTTGAGTATACACTCACCAGTTAACAGACATTGGGTTTGTTTCCACTTTTTGAATATTATGAGTAATGCTGCTGTGAACATTTGTGTACAAGGTATTGTATGAATAAGTTTTTGTTTTTCTTGAATATGTAACTAGGGGAGGAATAACTGGGTTTATGGAAACTCTAAGTTGAACATGTTGAGGAATGGCCAAACTGTTTTCTGAAGTGGCCACACCATCTTACAATCCCACAAGCAATGTGTGATAGCTGTAGTTTCTCTACATCTTTGCCAAAAACTTGTTATTGTCTGTCTTTTTTGTTTTAGCCATTGCAGTAGCAGTGACATGGTATGCTATTGTGCTTTTGGTTTGTATTTCCCGAGTAATGAATGATGTAGAACAACTTTGCATGTGCTTATCGGCCATCTGTATATCTTCTTTGGAGAAGCGTCTATTCAAATCCTTTGTCTATTTTGAAATTGGATTGTTGTTTTATTGTTGAAAGAGTTTTTTATATATTTTGGACACAAGTCCCTTATCACATCTATGATTTGCAAATATTTTCTTCCATTTTAGGGGTTGTCTTTTCACTTTTTTCACTTTTTGCCCTTTGAAGCACAAATATTTTTAATGTTAGTGAAGTCTGATTGATCTGTTTTATCGCTGATAATTTTTGTGTCATATCTAAGCAACTGTTTTTTTTTTTTTTTTTTGGCAGTACGCGGGCCTCTCACTGTTGTGGTCTCTCCTGCCGTGGAGCACAGGCTTCGGACGCCAGGCTCAGCGGCCATGGCTCACAGGCCCAGCCACTCCACGGCATGTGGGATCTTCCCGGACCGGGGCATGAACCCGTGTCCCCTGCATCGGCAGGTGGACTCTCAACCACTGTGCCACCAGGGAAGCCCCTAAGCAACTGTTATCTACCCCAAGGTCACTTGATCAGGAATCTGCTAAAATGCCACCTCATTAGAGATATCCACCACTGTCCCTCACCTCCTACCCTGCTTTTCTTCATCACAGCTGTCCCCATTTCACACGTTATGTACTGTCTGGCTTGCTCGCTCCTCATCCGTCTTTCCACACTTGCATGTACACTCCTTGAAAGCAGTGTTTCTCTTGTTTTTATTCATGGCTGGATGCCCAGTGCCTGGAACAGAGCCAGACTCGCGGTCAGAATTCACCACAGCCGGGGAAATGAAAGCAAAGCTGTTCGAGCGCCCGAATGGCAGCACCACTGGCCAAAGCCTTCGGAGCAGGGGCACTGGGCAGCTGGATTCTGCAGCACATATTGGAAGGATGCAAAAGGGCCAAAACAAAAGGCAGCACACACATAAAGAGCAGAGATCCAAGGAGAACTTTGTGAGCTGGAGAACTATTTACAAATAACAGTAAGTGCCCTGATAGAAGAAAGCACCATCTTGCTGTGAGGGTTCATGTTACGTGTCGATGCCTGAGCTGCGGGGACCAGATATTTGGCTGAACAGAAGTCTCGGTGAATCTGGGAGGCTGTCGCTGGATCAGGTGAGCATTGGAATCAGTATAGCATCAAGCGGATCGCCTTCCCTAGTGGGGGTGGCCCCATCCAAGCTGCTGTGGGCCGGAATAGACAGAAGGCAGGGGTGGTGGGGTTGCTCCCTCTGCCTGACTCTGAGCCCTGACGCTGGTCTTCTCCTGCCCCTGGAATGAGACTGACACCATCGCTGCTCCTGGCTCAGAGGTCGTAGGACTCAGACTAGAATTTAGAAGCTAAGCCACCAGCTCCCCTGGGTCCCCAGCTTGCAGGCGGCAGCTGGTGGGGCTTGTCAGCCTCCGTAACTGCATAAGCCAATACCTCGTAATAAATGCCTGTGTGTGTGTGTGTGTGTGTGTGTGTGTGTGTGTGTGTGTATGTGTTAGGGTCCTACACAGAAATAGAGCCAGTGGGATATATATAGACATTCATATGTACGTGTAGGTGTATAGCCCATTGGCTCTGCTTCTCTGGGGAACCCTGACTCATACTCCTGGGTTGACTCAGTTGGACCGTGAATGTTAGTAGGATATTGAATAAAAGTAGCACTTTTATTCTGAAAGAGAAGCAACTTTTACAAAGGGAATTTTAACGTTTCCCTTAGTGAGGAAACTCCGCCTTGGTGATAGCACTGCATTATGATTCGTCAACACTATGATGCACTGACACACGTGTTCACTCTAGTAAATTCCATGTCACTCTCAGGCCAATGCTGACAAAGTATAAGTTAAATAAATCTCTAAACTATTGGAACAAAGAATTTGAAACCCAGAATAAGCTATATCAATATAGCAAAGACACATTTCACTGGCCCTGAATTCAGTGAAAAAAAAAAAAATGTAACTATTTTTCTAGAACTGTATTTAACTTGCCTTGATTTCCTAATTTGTCCAGTGTGGAAACTGAATTCAGGCATGATCGGGTCAGTTGTACTAAACTTACTGTGTCCTGAAGTCCCTTGGGTTTTAAATCAGTCATATTAAAAGCCTGTCTCCCTGCTCCATTCCACCTGAATTCTGGGTGTGGCTGCAGGGGGACCGGGGCAACGGGGTGGGTGCCGTCATGCGGGCTCAGGAGCGGGCTGTGCTGGGTTGTTGCCTGGTTGGGGGCGGGGTTGGGGGGGGCTATGGCTGCTCTGTCCTGCCTGGTCCTTGCCCATCTGTCCTCAGTGATGTCCCATGAGCCAGTCTGTGCTCCTCTGGCTGGTTTCTCGGAGGCAGTGTCCCTCCCCTTTACCCCCTAACCACTCAGCACGTGCTGCCGTCACAGGCAGGCGGTCCACGGGGCTGTGACACCCCAGAGCGGGGCCGTGACCCCCCGAGCAGGGTGTGGGCTGCGTTCACCCGGCGGCCCAAGCAGCCCGCCCCGCAGGCTGATTTGAGGCTTCAGCTGCGACCTGCACCCTCTCTCCGAGCTCTAGGAGAAAAGTGGGCCCCGGCATCCTGTTGACCAGATTCCACAGAACAGGTCCGAGGTGAATCCGCCCCCTCCCCCCCGCCCCGCCCCCGCACGGTTCTCACCTGGTGGAGACGGCACGCTGACACTTCGACAGCTTTCTTCTCGACAGTCCCTCCTCCCCGGGGCCAGGCGACCCTCAGTACCGGGACAGAACGGTCTGGAGACAACTCTTTTCAGCCGGATTGTCCGCCTCTAAACTCCCATAGAAGCGTTTCTTTTAAGACTTCGTCTGAGTTTCCCCATGTGATTTTGCAACTCAACAGCTGAGGCGGTTTCTCCCCTTTGAGTCCCCGTTCAGGTCGTCACCGAGGAAAGGCAAGGAGGGAGGCTTGCTTATAAAGCACCAAGTGCTCTGGGGCCGGTCCTCACTGGCGCCTCCAAGCTTCCATGTGTCTACATTAGTCAAGAAGCGCCCTTTACCGGCAGGCAGTGAAGCCAGGCTCACCCAGGACGGCAGGGTGCTTGAGTGTGGGTCTCTAGACCTGGACTAGGCTAGCCTGCTTTCTCTTTCACCAGCTATTTAACTTCCTTGGGTTTCATTTTCCTCACCTTTAAATGGGGGCAATGGGGCTTCCCTGGTGGCGCAGAGGTTGAGAGTCCACCTGCCGATGCAGGGGACACAGGTTCGTGCCCCGGTCCGGGAAGATCCCACATGCCGCAGAGCGGCTGGGCCCCTGAGCCATGGCCGCTGAGCCTGCGCGTCCTGAGCCTGTGCTTCACAACGGGAGAGGCCACAACAGTGAGAGGCCCGCGTACCGCAAAAAAAAAAAAAAAAAAAATGGGGGCAGTAGCACGCATAATTTATAGAACTGTCGGATACTGAGTTGATCCAAGTAGTACCTAGAGGGCCAGACACGTAGTAAGTGCTCAATATATGTTAACCTCTGTTATTTCTGTCTGGGCGTGGGGTGCATCCCTGTCCCAAGCAAGCACAGTCAGGAGGGGGTAGATCACTGAGCGGGAGGAACAGAGATTCTTGAACAGACGAGGGAACACTCGTGCCTCTAAGGATGTGCTCAGCAGAAGCCAGAGGGAGTTTATTCCAAGAGAGAGACCATTACGGGGCGTGTTCGTGAAAGGACGTGTGCGAAGAGTCAAGAACAGGTGCGCCTTGGGATGACAGAGCCATGGAGATGGGAGGTGTAGGAGATGCACCCAGAGTGCCAGCTAATGAACCCCGACAGTTGGTTCTCTAGTAAGTACAGGCCCAGCAGAAGGCCACTGGCAAATTTCTACGGGGAGGATGTCGAGAATTGCACGGGCTCCTGAGCCAAGTTACACTGTTTTAAATGAGACTAGCTTAAGCACAAGGAGGCCAGATAGCGTCCAGATAGGTAACTGAAAGGCGGTCCGATGAAAGAGGAAGTGGAGGTATCTGTGTGGCTGCCAGTACAGAACTAGCGTCTTGGAAGAAAAATCATAAAGCTACAGATTTCAGGACAACTTTAGCAAAAGCTCTCTGGCAGCCAGCGCTGTCAAGCAATGGTCTGGTTTGCATTATGGGAACGTGTCCTCCACCCCTGGAGCGGTGTCCACTTGGAGGACTATCTACCAGAGGTGGCGAGTAAGTGACCTCGAGTTGCTGGTGGAAGGTCAAACCAGTGACCCTCAAGTCCAAACTCTGACAGTCATAGTTTCACACGGACAGAATTCAGTTACCAGGAAGGCTTAGGAAACAGGTGTTTTGATGAATGGCCTCTTTAGTTACTGCCAAGTTAAGCAGGTAAATGTTGTTTTCTTAACATACATCAATATAATAATGTATCTTAGTCATTCTGTGTGTTAAAATGTTTGATTTTTTTGTTGATGACTGAGCATTTACCATATTCTAAGAATATCATTCTGAGCAGGAATCCTACCTAATTAATGACACGGACATCAACAAGGCCGACATTATCGAAATGTATACCGTTACCAAATAAATATTTGGAAGTTGGTGTTTCAAATAAATGCCTGGTTTTATTTTCTAGTCACTTTCCTTTCTCCCCTCAACATCAATCAAGGAAAAATCTCAACCGGCTCCCTTTTACGTGACGGTGGGAGAGGTGCTTGGGGAGGGAGGAGAGGGGTGCAGGAACAGCTTATGGAGGCTTCTGTTTCATCAGATTCCGTGTCCTCTTGCGAACCGCATCATTTGTGTATTATTTGGAAGATGTTAAAAACTGTCTTGTTAAATACGTGAGATTCTCAGGTCAAAAAATATGTAGTTTCCCTTTTGTCTCTCCCAGAACTGGGCCTCTGAAAACAGTCATCACAGGAGGGGACAAGGGCACAGCAAGTCACAGCAAGGTGACAGAAGGCCTAGGGGAAGGAAGACTTGTGTCCTGCCCTTGACTCCCAGCCACCCCTCCCTGCACTTCCCGGAACATCAGGCGCCGGACACACTTGCTGAATAAATGTTTGCTTAATGGTGTTGTGTTTTTAGGGTTCCTTTGGTGTGGAAATAGCTCTTGGTTATGGTAAGTCTGATGGAAAAGTCAAACCTGTGTAATAAAGATAAGGTTTCAAATTCAGATCAGCTTTACAGAGAACCAATCTGCAAGCTCAATTACCAAATAAGTTTCTGGAGATATTAGCTCATGAAATTTATTTTTAACACAGTAAACATCTGATACAGTTTCACAGGAAATGAATATTTAACAAAAATCCTGTCTACAACATGCACAGCGCTGTGCACTCAGAGAGCAGTCCATGAGTAAGAGTTTGGTGTGCAGAATTCCACTTTAAGGTCTTTCTACGTTCGTCTAATTAACAAGGCCGTGGACACCCATGTTTAACAATGCAACAAGTCTTTATTCCAGGAAACATTTATTTCATTCACTCCCAAATGTAGCTCTAATATGTTTTTGGTTAGAGAGGGTCTTGGGATGCGATTCAGCTTTAACTTTCTGGTCTTAAATATTTATCATTTCCCTGCCCACCTGATGGCAAGCAGAGAGAGCCAAATAAACACCATTACTTTTAGCGGAGTTTTAAAGATGAAGCCATGAGGATACTGATCACGGTTTAAAGATTATGTGAGTTTAGCTGAGAACATTTTTTTTTCCTAGCAGAGAGAATCCCAGCACTTAGTGTAAACACGCCCGCCCCGTGGAGTCCTTCCCACTCTTAAGCCATGTGGGCTTGGACTGGTCCTGGGAGTCCTGCCGGTGGGGAAACTGTTCCAGGAACCAGCCTTGGCAGTGGGGCTCATGAGTTTTGTAACATGAAACAGTCTTTCTAAAAGATCACACTTTTCCCAAAGAGTCTTTTTACTTTTACAATTACACAGTGGAGTTAATACAAATCATCGTGTAAAATTTAACGTTTTATGTTGTCTCATCCTTTCTGCTAGAAAATGGCTGAAGCAAACATACCACGTTGCTCCAATGTGAACTTGGTTTCTCCTCTGCAGACAAGGCCTGGAGTGTTTGCACATGAACTTTTATGAAGCTGCAAATATCTCTTACCTTCCCCACACGTGAGAACAAATGATAAACGTGAAAGGTGATATTTTAAAAACTCTTGTATTCAATTATTAACACCGAAGGATAGCCATTAAAATTATGAACATCTCTACATATATTTCATGTATCATACATATATATATATACTTTAAATGTATAATTACATATCAACAAAGGTTTCTTGCTGCTCTAAGCATGTAAGTAAATCAAAGGTTTTGCAAAGTAACACCCATATATGCATATATACTGGCTGTTTGAATTATGAATTTATTTACAACTTGCCTAGGTTATAATCAGTGATTATTGTTATATTATACAAACATGACAGTAAAGGTTTCTTTTAAATACAAAGACTGCAGATGAATACATGAAAAAATTACACACATGTACAATATTTATAATTTATAAATGCAAAGTTAAGACCTCTTTAAATTATTGCACTTGTGCATTTTACAAAGTTTTTATATGTCGTACATATAAAATATTTTTAAATGTATAACTTATTAACTGTAATGAAGTTGGATATTGTTAACTCAAAATTCCTTCTCCTTCCAAAAGTGAGCCCATTAAAACTTTGGATACAGATCCATCGACTCTACAAATCAGCTTATTATGAGCATTGTATTTTTCACAGCTTGTAACCTGTATTCCACTCCAGCAGTTCCTGGTCAGCAAAAGGAGATTATCACCAGCAAACTCTTAGTTGCCTTGGCTAGGCAGGGATAGAGGATCTCCTTGGTTCATAAGGACCTGACTTGTAAAAAAAAAAAAAAAAGTCACCTCTTCTTTTCAGAAAGAGTCAAGATGCTGCATTTCTACAAATTTTGGTAACTGTTTCACAGTGTTCTGGGCACGCACACTTTTTCCAGTGGGTCACTGGGTGGGTTCTGGTGAATGGGTGGGGGGCGTGGTATAGAAACGCCTTCTACAGCTACATCTCCTCTCAGTGTGCACACTAAGTGAATATAAAGGGCATACACCATACAACAGGTCACATGGAAAAGAGTGTTCCCGTATGTCGTTTACACAGTATATTTGAGATATGGCACAAGACTGGGAACTAAAGAAAAAACAAAAGCTGCAATGCCCAGGATAGGATGATATTTTAGGTGGGCTAGGGTACTGGATAACACACTTTTAAAACTTATCCTGCAATAGGAATAAAACCTTTCCACGTAAGCTTCAGTGAATGTACGCTTCCTCAAAAATATTAGCTGAAACTTGATGTGTGGAAACCGACTACCCTAACTGACAAGCGTGATCTGGCTGGAAGTTTCGGCCTGGGTCCTGGGGTAACACTAACCCATGCCCAGCAGAAGTACACGCAGGGCTGCACCCTCTCAGGGCAGTCAGCTCTGCAGGAGCTTCCACTGTCAGTCAGAGAAGGGAAAAGCTTAGAGTTCGGGTGAAGGTAGTAATGCTTCTTTGGATTTCAAACGTGTTTCTTGTCTTTCACTTTGTCCCATCTTTTCAATTTAGAACCAGAACAGCATCAAAACTGTTTTCTTCCTTTCTTTCTATTCTTATCATCACATAAATGTATCTAGTGCTTCAGACAACCAAAATATCCAGTAAAGAAAAAAAAAAAAAAAAAAAAAAAAAAAAAAAGACAAAAAACAAAAAGTGTAAGCACTGCATTGGGTATCACTAATTTAAACTTAAGTGTTTAAAGAAATTGGCAAAATGTGTATCAGGATAAATACTTAACGCAAAGGTAAAAATATACTAGCCATGCGCTACAGACAAGCCTGGGGAAACCATCACTGACAGCATACTCGGCTAATTTACATTCTACAGTGATTTTAAAATCAGATTAATACTTGCAATAGAAGGGATACACTAAGGTGACTAAATGAATATGTTTTTAAAGAATTAAATCCTGAATAAAATCAGCAAAGTGTAGAAAGCAAATACATTTGAAATATACAAAGATAGAAGTGATTTTCAAAATCTGAATCATGCATATGTACCTGAAAAACCCAACAAAATCACATCATAATCAGTGTGACAGTTCTTGGAAGTTTTTGCAAAAAAGACTGAATCTGAACAGTTCATCGGTTATGGTCACAAGGGTGACTGTGAATGAAATAAAATAAGGGATAGAAATCTGATAAGGAGAGAATGATCCTAACTCGTTCCACTTGATAAAATTAACCATGGATGTGTCCCTTGAAATGTTTTTAATTATAGTTAAGCAAGAAAGCAAAACAATGACTATATAAATGAAGAAGTAAAATTACAGAATTTAAAATAAAGGCACAGGTCAAGGCATGGTGAATCACTTAGTCCTATTAAAACTCAAACCTTACTCTGGGTTAAAAGACCAGCAACATAATACTCAAAACTAAATCTATTAAGCAATCCAGGAAGCTAAGGATTTATGCATCTATGTGTATCATGTACAAACATAGCTACTGTGCTTGAATATACCAGGAAAGCAAAATTCACTGAGGTTGATTGCATAAAGTAAAGAAAGCATAATATCTGAAAAGCATGCTAAAAAGAGGAAACCTACACTGAACAAATCTAGTTCTGAATTAGCTCTGTTTTTGCTGCTGTGAGAACAAGTCACCCCGAGCAGCACCGTGATTGTCTGCACAGATGCTTTTCCATTGAGAGAAGAGTCAGGATGGAGGACAACCGTGTGTGAGTTATTCAAAGCCTGGTCTCTCTCCCAACACTGGTTTCTCACGTGCTACTTAGAAATTACTAAAGCTGGGAAATGGATCACAGTTCCTGCCCTAGTAAAAGGGTCATTTTTAAGAATTCCTTTCCACATTAATTGCATTTAAGATTTTCTATTTAATTAAGTCACAACTAGTAATTAATCAGATACTTTCATTTTTTAGAATTTTATTCCGCTGCCCAAGTTCAATAGTTCATGTTGTTAGCATGCATTTCCAAGAAAATTTCTAGTTAAAAAATATATTCACTATCTCTGAATGGGAATAATTGCATTTGATGATAAAACTGTATCTATTATAAATCAGCACAACCAATAAAAAATTTTGCAAATCAAATATTCTATGTATACTCACAGCTGGTTACCAAATTTATACTGAACAGGGAAACTTTGGCCCAATATAAAATACCACTTTAATGAGAAACTCATCAAAACTTTTGGCGACAAAAACCATCTGCCCTTTAAAGAAAAAATCTGGGGAAAAGACGAAACAGAACTCAAAAGCGTGTCTGCTAAGTAAACCTGCCGAGATACAAAATACTCCTAACTGTGTGTTTTCCAAAACAGATTGTTAACTAAATAGCACTGCATCTGAGGCCCTTTCATTTTAGGTAAATCTATGATTCCTAAGTCAATCTTACACATGGTAAAGGTAATAGTAACAGTTTACATTAGAATACAGTCCTTTGTTCAAATTTTGCTTCTATTATGACTATTTCACAAGAAATCAACCAACCGATAACTCCATACACGTTTCTTTGGGAAACTACTGTTCAAAGTACAGGTCACAGAATGCAATACACCTGGGTATGCCAAAATAAGATACTTTTCTCTAATAATCATGTCAGAACAGCAAGCTTAAAAATGCAAAAATAGCCATAGCATTCCCTCCCCCATGACTGTTGCCTATTTCAAGAAGCAGAATTCATGCACTCTTTTAAAATGCTTTAAATTAAACAATAGTCTTCAATGATATTTCCTTCCCCCTTGCAATTCAGTCTCCAGGTTCAGTTAGATGACCTAAGTAACTTTTGTGATTAGAGTTGAATCTCATGGGTCCAGTTTCATACATTTGGCTGGAGAAAGTTTGGATGTATGCAACTTTTTAGAATTCAGTTCTGTGAATACATTAACATGAAAAAGGACTCTTTCTAGTCAGCTCTGTATCAAACCATATACATTTTCCAACATGAAAAATCACTTTTTGAAGAATGGGGCTGATTTTTACTTTTCAAAGATGTGTTTGCATCTCTCTCCCTTTCTCTCTCTCACACATATATGTGTGTGTATTTACATACATGTGTGTATCTACATGAATGTCTATGTGTGCACAGCTACATACATCCGTGTGTGTGTGTGTGTGTGTGTGTGTGTGTGTGTATCTAGCCACAGTGGTATTCTCTCTTTTATTATTTCATTTTACCTCATATTGTATAATTATAATAGCCAATGGAGCTCCATGTAAGGAAGATGGCAACTTTCAGAAGCCCATAAGAAAAACTGAACACGCAGTGTTAATTTTAAAATAAGAACTATGTTTATGTATGGCTAACTCTGCTGCAACACAAATAAACCATATTATAGAAACACCTGATTGCATCATTTTTGCAAAAACCAAGCTCATATGAACAACGTGTATAGTATTGGATATATGTAGAAGAATATTTTTAATAATACTTTTCAAATTTATTTTATTGAAAGTAATATTCCAGTTTCCTGCTTCGAGAATCATGGATAAGCCATTTGTTATGGATCAGCCTAGCACTTCTGAGACTCTAATTCCTTCAGGTCAGGACTAGCACAGCTTCGGAGGTTACCATGTCATTGTGCTAAAAATCTTTAAAGCATTAATATGCACCAGAAGTGACTGCTTTATAATCCTTGTAGGAGGGGGTCCAGACTATTACTTTTGTATATTTTTTCAAAACACTTACATTGTAGAGTAATATGAGCCTACCAAAACTGATACAGGAGAGACTCTGCAGACGCAGGTGTCTCTGTAGATAATTGATCTCGAGCAGAGCAAAGAGAACAAAGATGGGCCCCGGTGCAGCTGCCGAGGGCAGAGAGCTTACAAAAGACCCTCGAGAGCACGAGCACCAGGGGAGGACAAACAGGAGGTGAATGAGTGGCTCGCAGTGAAGACTCCAGGAGGCTTAAATGTTATGGTTTAATTGATTTTAGAAGAAATGTATGGTCTTGTAATTAAATAATTTGTAGAACAAACCTTTCACTTTGAATGTGAGTTTAAGATTTTGCAATGACATCAAGTGAAACCATAAAAGAGTCATTGTTAAAAATTCACATTTTACATCCGTAAGACTTGTCCGTTGAAAACAAATTGTATGCCTTGCTTTTATTTTGTTCTCTATGTAAAGGGTTTAGGAAACTTGCCAAGACTACAATAAAGAAAAAAATAAAGAAAAAATCTTCTCTGACATTTTTTGAACTGATACTTGGATTTCCGAGATTTATTACGATGTATACCTGCATCTCGTTTCAAGAGGATAGAAAATCTGCTTCCTTTAGTGTTAAATGTATTCATCTAAGCCCTTTAGTATAAGTTTACAGAATACGCTTTAAGTCCACCTAACTTTTAATTCATGAGGCTCTGGAGAAGAATCGATTTTCCATCACTGACTGCAGAAAGGCGCTTCTTACTCTGTAACCTCGATGCCGCATGTCTGAGGCTGTCTGCTATGATTCACGCTAATTACAAGTAGGTCACACACGAACATCCACAAGGGTAACATGTAAAAGTTCCTATTTATAACCAACAACATCAAAGCAACACTGGGGTTAAAGCCAAAGTACAATATCCTAACAGTACCGTTTTAACCCTCACTGGAAAGATACAGTGGAAAAGTACCCCCTTCCGAATAATTGTCCGTTTCCATTAAGGCCTCAGCTGTATTGGCCCATTAGCAAAGGCCAGTTCACAAGGAGTCACTGGGGCTGCGGATTTCTGGTCCTGGCTGATCACCGTCTGTGACGCAGTACAGAGGAGGCTGGCAGGGAGCCGTCTGCTGGATGTGTTTACTTGATGGTACCTTCTTGAAGAGGTCTGCATCCCAGTTACCAGGTGTAGGTTCCCCCCACAAAAATAAAAGGAAGAAAAGTCAAAGAAGCAAGACGAACATCTTCAGGTGGGAGGGCTCAGGGGCGGCCATCAGTCATCAATCTTCACGGGCAGCTTCTCTGAGGTCCCCTGGGCCGCCGGCGGGTTCGAGATCCACACGGCACTCTCCTCCCCTCGAATCACCTTCTCCCACTGGCTCAGGTTATTCCTGGAATAAGAGATGCAGCGACAGGGGCTGTTTCAGAAAGGATTTCTGGACTCTGTCCGAACAATCATCCACACCATCCTGTGGCATAACTCAGCCTGATGGCTTCTGGGTGCCGTTTTGACTCTGGTGACCTTGATTATAACCAGCTTGCAGGCTCCCAGCCTGTCCCCCATCTCGGCACCACAGCTCAGTCTCCTCAGAGGAGCCTCAACCACCAAAGCCCTGTCCCACCAGCTCGTTTCTTAGTTGGGATTCACTGGAAAGGGGGCCGGAGTCGCAAGTTCATCCACCAAGGACACCTCCGGCCAGGCCTTCCCACCCCATGGGGGGAAGCGTGTGTCCCCCTCGGGGCGGCTCCAGCCCCTTCACCCCACATGCGAGACCGGGGAGAAGCCTTATTTTGAACACCGTGTCATGTATTAGAAGGGCACCATAAGTTACACCTGCTACAAACTTTTGAAATTTCCTTGTTACAAGGTTGTATTTGTGCTCCGGTGGCCTCTAGTCTCAAACACAGCCGCACTTGCCCACCTCTTAGTCTTCCCCTCTCAGTATCTGCAGCTCAAGGGTTGCAGCATCTTCCTCTCCTCCGATGGTGTGGGAACTCCCGCTGCCTCACCGCCACCCTGCTGGCCCAGCTAACCTCGCAGAGGCCTCATCAACATTCTCCACCTTGCACCTTGCTTTCTCACACGCAAAGTCAAAATCAGAAGGGAACCTTAGCATTAGCAAACAGAAAATTCATGCAAAGCAGTCCTGCTAAGATATCTGTGGACCAGAGAAACCCCTAAAATATAACCTGAAAAATGTAACACTTTAGCGTTTGTCCTATGTCATCAGGTATCATTTTCCCAGAACCTGAAGAAATTTTTTGATATATTGGAAAAAAAAACACCCTCTAACTTTGTTGTGTTTCCTTGGATACAATGATACATGATGAATTTTTCAAGTTTTAATCATACTGAAATGGCCTTTAAGGGATTATGCGGTTTAGCCAAGTCCATAGTAGCAAGAAGGCATCAAAACTGCGGAGACAGCTGAACAACAATCCCAGAGCTTGATAATAATAGCAAGCGTTCATTCTGCTGGTTCTAAATATTTAGTGCAAATACAGAGAATTTTTGGACAAAGAGAACTTCTGAGTAATGCCTGCATCTATTTTTTTTTTTTTTTTTTTTACAACATGCTGCTTGGATTTCCATTGATATTCTCTTTTCGCTTTGGTGGGACATTCATTTTTCCAACCTGACTCCATCAAGAATGAATCCTCACTCACACTCCAGACCGTCCACATGGCTGAGCCCTTAGGGAATAAGATAATATTTTAAGAAACTAGCTACTGATTAAGGTAAGTTGATGGTGCAACAAAATACACTGGGATGTTCTGTTCATCTCCACAGGAGCAGAGAAGAAAGAGAATCACTTAAATAGGAAAAAGCAGGATCTTTTAAAAATTTTCTTGCTTGTTAGTTTGTTTTCCTTAAAGAATGAGTCCATCAGATAAGTTTCCACAGCAGAGGATGGGAGCACGCTAAATCCTCGGATTTTGTTTACAAATATCTCGTCACGGGTCTGGTCTCCTCCCCTCAATGGTGCATCCACTCCAGCCCCTCAGTGTGATTCTGGCTGAGTGGTTAGAAAAATCGTGTTGAAACCAATTCCCCTGCAGAGAATCAACTCACACAGCTGTTGCTCATCACCGTTCGCCTTCCCCAAAGGAATTTCCTTTCAAAGTAAGATGAAAATCTTAAAAAATTTCCAACGTTCTTAGCTGAGTTTAGCCCTCCTAAAAGATGATGAGAGGACACAGAGAAATCTGAACTAGAACAGGTCAACTGTTGACGGCTTGCATTTCTTTTGGGAAGAAAATGAAACTTAAAGAAGATGCCATTCAGGATTCCCTCTCTTCCATTCAAACGATAAACTGTATGATTTAAACTGAGTCCCTTTCCAAACCAGCAGCCCAGAAAAGACATCATTGTCTTCTTAAAAACAGCATTGGGCAGGGACCTCTGAGTCATAAAAATGAACAAACAAAACTTCAAAACTTTATGAATAAATACTCTTGATGTATACTTGTTACACAGGCAAACACACAGCCCATTTATTGTAAACTGTAGTGAAGACACATATATACTTGGAGATAAAATCCTATACATTCTTATTTTTTAAAAAATAGCATCACAGGTTGAACTGCTGTGCATACCTGCAGGCTTTCAGGAGAGGCTCTGTGGGTGGGAAGATCTGGGTGAGAGTGGTGTAGCAGGGAATGGCCACGGCATTGTAGAATCCAAGCTGCCTCGGCGCAAAAACCACGGACAAGAAACACAACTGCACATTAGCAATTCTAGTAGCACTATATTCCTCAAGTGAATTTTCTACTTCTCAAGCCTACCTAAAAACCTAAATGTTCTGGTTTTGCTAAGTAATCTTTGGCTCAAGGAACACTACAGCAGATTACAGTTAAAAATTCATTAAAATACATTCACAAAATAAAACATAAAAATTTAAAACATAAAAAGAAGTTAATCTAAAACCCAAGTACAATATTCAATGGGATTCTATTTGTAGATCAGTTATAATTCAGGTCCTATTTTTATCTCCAGTCAAATTTAGTACTTTAAGTGTTAAGCATTTCAAAGTCAAATCTGCTATTCTTCTACATGGGTGACTCTTCACCAACTTAATATTCAGGAATCACCCACTGTTGGGTGTCTTGTTTGTTACTCTTAGCTTCGGTACCTCATTTGGATTACTGAAATTTTCTTCATCTCCTCCCTCCCTTTTTTTGACCTAGGACAAATCTCACTGACTTTATCATAGCCCTCTCAGGTAACAGCTCTCTCAATATGTCAGAATTTAAAGTTTTTAATCTGTGATACTCTTAAAAATATATTAAAGATTTTATTAGGACTTATTCTGGGCCACTGTGCACATAAGTGATGCTGGCCCCGACTGGCCTTTGAAGGCCACATGGAAAAGAGCTGCTGGATGATTAACCAGAGAACACAGACTGTCTGGCTACAAATAACTGCCCTAATGGTTGACAACGTGTACTAGATAAAAGTGTCTCCTTAGATAAAGTGACCAGCAAACCATGGCTTACCAGTTTCTTAACTGAATTTCGGTGAGACACACCAAGGAATATAGAAGAGTCAAATCTACTTGGTTCCTTCCTGCTTTCTCCTGTTGTAAAGTCTATCATCATAGTCATCTTGCTAGAATAAATGCATTTCCATTTTTAACTTTACAGTTCATGCACAGACTTTCTTATGTCAATATTTAGCAGATGCCATGGAACAGAAGGTCTCGAGAGAGAGACTAATTATTGGGAAGTAGAGTCTTTTATTTTTATGGCACAGAATAATTTCATAGTAATCTCAAGTCAGAAGCAATATATTTGGTAAAATACTAGCTGATCACAGAAATATTTTATTTAACATTCTCTAATACTATAAATAGATCTGGAATTTTGGCAGAAACATACTACTCTTAATGAAATAACATGAGAACAAAGTTCATCCCCTGACGACATCTTCAGTTCTCTTATGTACCCTATTGGGATGACTGCTCAACTATTTACAAGGAACAGCTAACATCATCAACTCCCCATCTTATTCGTATAACAAGATAAATACCAAACGAATTAACAAATTAAATATAAAGTGAGGAGATAAAAAATATAACTGAATAAAATATAGGCAAATGTTTATATAATCTCAGGGTGGGACAGGACTTTTACAATGTGACATGAAAAGCAGGCACAAGACAGGAAAGAATAATCACTGTGATTATCTACACGGGAAAGTTCCACAAACAACGTTAAAATAAAACTAAACTGCAAAATCCACCTGCAACATGCATGGTAGGCATGTCAGTACACAGTCAGCAGAGAAGGAAAGTGAGCCTCCTGCTAGAAGAACTGGTTAAGGATACGAACAAGTACACTGCTCCCCAGAGGCAATGATGGCGAGAAAATCACGCCACCTCTTGCTGGGCTGTGTCCTTCAAGAGCTGTGGACAAGCTTAAACTTTTGTATTCAGAGTTAATAACTTAACTTTAAATAAATAAAGTAGGAACATTTGAGAACTTATCCAAAACCTTCATCTTGTGAATTTTCTGAAATGTTTTCTAAACTGAATTTTATATTATATTTATTTGTCCATAACTAACATCCTTATTATGATGTTAGAAGATTGAGAGTTTAAAAAGATCATAATAAAAGGAATATATCACACCACACACGCACACATGCAAACCTAAAAAGGCACAAGAGCTCTTGAAACATCAAAACTTAACATAAATTATGTAGTAAGACCTGAAAAGAGAATAATTAGTGCCAGTTTATGGTAAGACAAAACTCAAAATGTACTAAAATATATGCATTATTTGTTAGGAAAAGTGGACGTAATCAAAATCTATAATGTTATTCTCCAAAAAACATCTTTGTACATTTGATGACAAAATATTTTCTGCTTGTTAAAAATATCAACAATTCAAATTCATCCATCCCCTCTACTTCAAGTAAGAAAAGAAAGCCTGAAAAAAAAAAAAAAGAAAAGAAAGGCTGCAATTGACTGCAATTTCATCCATAGAAGAGGTGATGATGACAAGCCTAGCTGTAAATCCTTTAAATCCAACTAGGACTTCCCATTTGTGGTCTTACTATCCTCCAAGTCTGTCTAAATGGAGATTTCAGGGCTTCCCTGGTGGCGCAGTGGTTGAGAGTCCGCCTGCCGATGCAGGGGACACGGGTTCGCGCCCCGGTCCGGGAAGATCCCACGTGCCGCGGAGCGGCTAGGCCCGTGAGCCATGGCCGCTGAGCCTGCGCGTCTGGAGCCTGTGCTCCGCAACGGGAGAGGCCACAACAGTGAGAGGCCTGCGTACCGCAAAAAAATAAAAAAATAATAATAATAAATGGAGATTTCAGGTGGTTCCAGGTCCTATAAGACTGCATCTGCTTTTTATTCCTATCTGCTGTTACGGCCACTGTAAACGATTGGACTTTACAACACAATTCATACCTGGCCTTGTGGGACTTCGTCCTTCTTGTCTCTGTCCATCATGGGAATAGGCTGTATTCCCAGCTTCTTCATTTCATCACCCTGGGAGAAACAGGGGAAAACGAGGCTCTCTCAATTTTATAAACTGTTATGAAACTTTGGTATTAATGAGTTGTTCCCTTTTCTTCGTTAATTTTCTTCAAAATGAATCATGTTGCTGCTTAATGACCCAAACAAATGTCAGAATAATGAAAAATGTAATGTATTATTGCAGGTTTTTATCCTGATATTCCTCTCCTGCACTGAATTACCAGAAACGTAGCCATCTCTTCTGGTTTCATTTTGTAGAAGTTAGTGTATTTGAGAAATAACACCGTGAGAATATTCAACTCAAGGCCCGTGGTCCTCACCTAACAAAAATTCTTCGGCTTTACAATTATAAGACAGATCAACATTATAGACTATCTCTACTAATCGTTAGCTGAGTGATTTACTGTTTTTTACTTTTTACATCCACTCTTCTACATGGATGAGATTTATGGTTTGAACCATCAACTACCGAACTTTTTGTCCTCCAAATTTACTTTCACTTCTTCAGAAAAAATGAGGTGCACAAACACGTTACAGTTTTTTTTCCATAATCTTTGAATATGCAGGGATCTAAGTATTTGTGGATTCATTTGAATGAGAGAATCATATTCTACTTACTCATGGCAAATCAAGGAGTAAACACATGTTTCTGATCATTTGGATAATTCAGTCTATTAAAGGTATTCATGAAAGTAATTCACATGGTTGTTTCACATGTCAGGAATTCATGGCTTAACGTTCCACATATTCTACAGAACTCATAATCTGCAGCTGAATTGACCATTCGGTATATTTACATAATCTCAGTTTCTATGGTACAACGTGATTAGTCTCTCGAATTTCTAGCTGCAGGCACATAAAGCCCGTGATATTGTGGGTCCCTCTTAGTACGTTTTCCAGTGGCTGTGCCATAAAGGGGATGGCCTAATACGGTTTACTGGATGGATGACAAAAGATTGGCTATTAAATAAGGAAAACTGTTGCACTACTGTTCAGGGAATCAGTTCCTGAACTATTTCAGTGGAGATCAGAGAATTTACACACATATTCAAGTCAGGTGGAACAGAATGACTGTTCTTACTTCATACCTGTATAAATGCTAACCAATAGTTTTTTAAAGTAACTAGCAACATGAGCAACTAAGATACTGTTACTAAATTTTCCTCATATTTAATTTCTTCCCAATTGTTTCTCATTTCTTGATATTATCTACGTTCATATAAAAATCAAGGACAGGGCTTCCCTGGTGGCGCAGTGGTTGAGAGTCCGCCTGCTGATGCAGGGGACACGGGTTCGTGCCCCGGTCCGGGAAGATCCCACATGCCGCAGAGCGGCTGGGCCCGTGAGCCGTGGCCGCTGAGCCTGCGCGTCCGGAGCCTGTGCTCCGCAACGGGAGAGGCCACAACAGTGAGAGGCCCGCGTACCAAAAAACAAATAATAATAAATAAAAAATCAAGGACGTACCTCAGCCCAGAATTCTGCGTATATATCATTTGCCGTCAATTTTGTTACTGGCCACAGCTTTGTCACAGAACAAAGATCACAGGCAGTCATCATCAAACCAATGACACGGTCTCTAGAACACAATAATATAAAACTGGTCACTGCAGCATTTGCAAATTTGTAAGAACAACTGGAAAGACTTCTGTATTTTCAGGAGTGAGTGAGGCCTAAAGTGGGCTTCGCTTCATGATGGGGAAACGATAGCGTTACAGAGCAGATGCAACTAACAGGCAAGAAAATAAAGAATTAAAGAACAGTGTAGCTTTAATTGTAAGAACATCAGTCACTTCTGTCCCTAGTTCCACAAAGAGTATATCCTGTGTTCCTGCTGCCTGGTTGTTACTGTTGAAATAAAATATTGTGTGGGCATGGCCCTGATACCACCTAAATCCCCTGCTACATTTTACTGCCACAAACTAGATTTTGACTTTCATGGAATTTTGGAAATTTAGAGTGAGAGGATACCTTGAAGAAAAAAGTCCCAATCCTTTCATTGTATATAAGGAAAATCTGAGGTGCAAATAAATGAAACGATTTCTTCAAGGTATAACTGGCTCAAGACAAGGCCAGAGTAGATGTAGATTTCCAGAATTCTCTCCCATCTCCCCACCTGCAGAGAAATGTGATGTCTCCAAACACTTTACAAGCTCCAACTTCCCAACTGAAAGGAGTTTTCTTTTCAATTGCTTTGCACTGTGTTCTAGGACTGATTTTTTATTCTAAATATGGTTTGGTTTAATATTTCCTCTTGGAGAAAGATAAAAATTGCTTAAAAGAATTCAAACAGACATATCCCCTATAATTTTAATGCATCTGGTCTAGTGTCATGCGGTTACCCTAAATGAAGTCTACACTTAATGGTGGCACTAAGTACTAGTTATTAAGAGCTTTTAATATTACTGACATTAACTTTTACAAAGCAAATTACATAATAATAAAAGGCAAATTATCGAGAAAGACACAAAACCACATAACAAGTGAGAAGGTGTCATCATTCCAGCTCCCACCTAAATTCTAATGCGTCTGAGGACTCCACTGCTGCTCTAGGCCGCCTTATTTCCTGGAGGTGCACAGACAATCCCCATCTGTGGGCACAGTACTCCCTGGATGCTAAGCCTGCCCACCAGGCCCACAGCATAGTAAGAGCATCTGTCGGTCACGTGGGCAGAGTCTCTGATTTCGTGGTGTTCCCTAAAGCAGGTTCCTTTGATGCCAATCACTCGTAAGGTTCTTTCCTTTCCCATCAGCCAATTCTGTTTAGCCCATTAGCCTAATTAAATGGTATCTTCTACAACTTTACTTTTCATTAAGGACACATGTCAAAAGTGTATCATGTCTCTAACAGGGAAGACTAGATAACTTTAAAAACGTCAGTGAGACTTACATGTACCCATCCTTTGACCCCAAAACAGATGCCATGTGAAGATGGAAATCCCTTAAAATGATCAGGAAACACCATGGTCTCTTGATGAGGTAGTTTCCTAAGCACTTTGTGGTTTAAAAGAAGAATATTTATGTCTGGATTTGGGCTTCTAAAGCAACAAGTATATTATCTGTATTGCTCAACAGATAAATTCATTTAAACAGAAATAGAACATGAAAAAAAACTATTATTTTGTTAACAAATAATTATTTCATGAGATAGAAATAATTCAATCTCATTCAATCTACATTCACACAAAAAATCAGCATTTATTTCTTTTGGCTAAATATTGCAATAAGCTTTATCTCCAAAACGATTTCTTATCTCATAAATCTATGAAAAAATGTTAATAGAACTGAGCACTGGAAAGCATGTGGAGCCAACTTTCTCACTGGATATGATTCCGTAGGTAGCACTGCTACTACTAGGGTTGAAAAGTTTATAACCTAGTTATCCTTTAGATTTCATTATGAAAATTACTTAGACAAAACAATTTAAGAGTATTTTACTGTTAACCAAACAAGTAAAAAATAAGACAGATAAGAAAATTTGTACTAAATGCCTCTAATAAATAAAAATTACTCATATTTTACCCTCCATGACAAATCAGCTAGATGGTCATGGTTTTCCGGAAATATTAACC
>RJWK010001568.1:49663-79242 GCA_004363435.1 Platanista minor
GGGGGGGGGGGGGGGGGGGGGGGGGGGGGGGGGTTGACCACATTCATTTATTCCAAAACGTTTTGAATGCCTGTATGTATCAGGTGCGGCGAAAATAATAAACAAAATACGCGCCGCTCTTGTAGAACTAATGTTCCAACGGGGAGAAGTAGGAAATAAGGTAAAGATTTTCACTCAGCCGGGCTTCCCTGGTGGCGCCGTGGTTGAGAGTCCGCCTGCCAATGCAGGGGACACGGGTTCGTGCCCCGGTCCGGGAAGATCCCACGTGCCGCAGAGCGGCTGGGCCCGTGAGCCATGGCCGCTGAGCCTGTGCGTCCGGAGCCTCTGCTCCACAACGGGAGAGGCCACAACAGTGAGGGGCCCGCATACCAAAGAAAAAAACAAAAACAAAAAAACAACAAAAAAAGATTTTCACTCAACAAGTCTATATAAAAAATATTTTAGGGGACTTCCCTGGTGGTGCAAGGAAGATAAGAATCCACGCTCCCAATGCTGGGGGCCCGGGTTTGATCCCTGGTCAGGGAACTAGATTCTACATGCATGCCGCAACTACGAGTTCACATGCCGCCACTAAGGAGCCCACGTGCCGCAACTAAGGCCCAGTGCAAACAAGCAAATAAATAAATATTTTAAGAGAGGCAAAAATATGAAGACGAGAGAGAGTCCAGTGGAGACGGCAGTGTGCGTACAAGTTCTAACATGGGAATAGGTGAGGTGTGCTGGAGGAACAGTGAGAAAGCCAGTCTGGCAGAAACGCAGGAGCGAGGAGGTGCCAGGCCGCTGTTAAGTCTCCAGACAAGACAGGACCAAGTCTGACGGTGAGATGCTGGCAGCTGTGAGTAGAAGAGTGACATGACACACTTTTAAAGAGATGCCTCAGCTCTGCCGAAAGGAGGATGAATTGTAGCATTGTAGGGGGAGGGAGGTTGCTGAGAGGCCGTTTAGGAGAACACACGGCAGCCCAGACGCACGAGGACGGCAGCTTGAATTAAGGTGACAGTAGTGGAGACAGAGAAAGTAGGAGGGTTCTAGTCCTTAGAGGCAGAGCCAAGTTGAAATACGTTAACATCCACAGGAGTCACAATAAGAGGCATCTCTCTCCCTGTCTTCCTTTCCTCCCTTCTCCCCACCCCCCAGCACCATGCCGGACCGGGTAGAGCAACTTAAAACACAGGACCTGTCACAGGTGAGCAGAGGTGGCGACCTGAAAGCGAGAGCCTCTCGCCAGTGCGTACGTCTGCCTCCCCAGTGCCAGCCTATATTAAAACTCTCTTCCCACATCCCACGATCATAGAATCACAGAACTTTACAAAAGGGAGAGAAAAGAAACCACACAGCCTGCAGGATTTCGGGTGAGTTACTGGTGGCCAAAAAGGAAGCCCCAGCTCTCCCTCACTGACCCCGCATCCCATGCCACAGACCCTGTAAAGTTAGTTAGCCGAGGATGCGATGTCCTATTGGAAAAGTAGAACCACGCAGATGAAACATATAAGCAACTTTACAAAAGATTTCAGGTAATAGCACTGTGAAGATAAACAAAGAATGACTTCGCAGATGATTATTATTACAATTGCTCACTTGTGTGAATAACTGGAATTCAAAAAGACTGAAAGGCTGGCTGGATTTCCACAGTGAGCTGGAAATGTAATACTCAGTACCTCTGATTCTCTACCCCCACTGTTTGTTTGCTTTTTTAAATTGATTTTATTAATTTTTTTTTATTTTTATTTTTTTTTTTTGCGGTACGTGGGCCTCTCACCGCTGTGGCCTCTCCCGTTGCGGAGCACAGGCTCCGGACGCGCAGGCTCAGCGGCCATGGCTCAAGGGCCCAGCCGCTCGGCGGTCTGTGGGATCTTCCCGGACCGGGGCACGAACCCGCGGTCCCCTGCATCGGCAGGCGGACTCTCAACCGCTGCGCCACCAGGGAAGCCCTGCCCTCACTGTTTACTAGGCTCTGACCTCATTGCAACCTCCCACATACCAACTAAGTCTTTAAGTGGGAGAAAAATTTAGAAACATAGCCCAGTTGTAAAACACAGTAACTTGAATACCTACTTCAGTACAAGGGTATATCAGCCAGGATCCTGACGTGAAACAGATGACACACCCAGGAGAATTGGAGGATTGACTGAAGGGACTATTCACATGGCCTGGAGGGAAACCAAGGAAAGGTAAGGCACTGAGGGCCAGCGATAGTGGGCAGGTTCCCACCCTGGGTCTGGAGGGATGAAGGGCAGCTAGCAAGGGCCTGAGGTCTTGCCCCCAGAAGCGCTGATAAACCGGGGACCCACAGGGAAGAAGTGAGGGGGACGAACACACCAACTCTCCTCTCCTCCTGCCCTCTGATCTCTTGTCAACGCCACCTGTGGCTGAATCCAGATGGAAGCTGGAGGGAGGGCCAGGGAGCTGAGTGACTTGTCCCTGGGGGTCAAAGTGGAAGGCGAGCTTAGTGGATCTGGGGGCCAGAAGGAGGCCGCCCAGCACATGGGAGTAGCCCAGAGGGGGAGCTGAAAAGCTGTTGTTCACACGGAAAAATACATTTGAAATTTGAACCATTTAAATATTAAATTGCACAGAAATAGAAAAATGAATTTAAAGCCAACATTTCTACTAATCTAAGAAAATCTGTGCCATTAGGCTTTGGGGACCCAGAACAAGATTGTCACCAAAACAACAGGAAAAAAAAAAAAGAAAACAAATGCACGTCCTGCTTATCTTAGAGTGTGCATATAGAAAGAGCTGATCAAAGACCAGACTTCTATCAGGGGGCGTCTTAACTGCAACTGTTAGAGCAGGTCAGTAAAGTGGCGTCAAGTGGTTAAGTAAAAAGCAAGCGCTTGGGGGTATACAAATGGATGTTTTCCTTAGAAACTGTCATCTAGCCTTATTTTAATCCCTTTGTTTTATTTTAAAATTAGGTCATACATAACATGTGAAAAGTGACTACGTTAAATCCGTTTTCCCTTAAATTATCATTTTAATTATTATTTTTTCTTGTTTTAAAACTTATCTTCAAGGAATTTTAAATCACTGTACTGAGTAACTTAAGTCACGTCTATAAAAACTACTGCACTTCTCTCATAATATGACTTATTTTGGTTAATTTATTAGACATTAAACTGGACTAAGGATGCTGTAGATTCTGAGAATATTATTTGAACAGGTGCAGAACCAAAATCATAGATAAGATTTTAGAATCTTACTGTTTCCAAAGACACAAACAATAACTCTTTAATATAAACATCAGCATGATATAGTGATGATCTCACTCACTAAACTTTAAGCTCTCAATTCTTATTTTTGTTGAACCCTGTGTTGCTTTTTGAAAAACACCATTAGGAAGAGAGAAAATGAAATGATATGTCAATGCAGAATCAGTCTTCAGCAAGTGTGTGTCACAGAGGGGTGGGGAGGGTGGGAGGGAGGGAGACGCAAGAGGGAGGAGATATGAGAACATATGTATATGTATGACTGATTCACTTTGTTATAAAGCAGAAACTAACACCATTGTAAAGCAATTATACTCCAATAAAGATGTAAATATATATATATATATATATATATATATATATATATATTCTAACTTAAAATTTCTTTGCCTAACAGAATCCTTGTGTTAGTCCCAGAGTGGATGACTCTCACCTCCTAACACGGGCAACTCTGTATTACTTTAAATCAAGTGAAGACATCAGTGATTTCACGCTAGAAAGTAGTTTCCCTACATTTCAAGTTCTTCAGCTGAAACATAAAACACACACCTAGCAGAACGAAGCCCTCGTACATTTACTACTGCAGGTAAAGACAGATCACTGGTGTCACGTTGACAAAATGCTACAGGAAACTGCATTACGGTCTAAGAATAAAGGAAACCACATGAACAAAGTACAGAGCAGTAGCCGTGTGAAAGTGTACATCTTTTCTAGCTCTGTTTCTGAATTGTTTAAAGAATTGGTCAGGTGTTTAAGCTACCCTTTCTTTGATGTGCACCTAAATCTAAATTAAGGAAAGACTTCGGAAGAATGGTGGCAAAGGAATGTCTTTGAAGGGTACAAATATTCCCTGAGATTAAGAGAATAAACGTTTTCATTCATATATTTCCGAAAGCTTTTAAGGATAAAATTCTTCACTTAGTTGATTTGTAAAATACATGTTTGAGGAAGGCAATTCCAACATGAAATACATGGAAATAAAAATTATAAAAGCTACTACTATCTCATATATTTGTCATTTAACATTTAAAAGGATACTTTAACTTGATTTCATAACTTAAAAAACATTTGATCTTTCATAGTGGTTGCTAAAGTGGTCCTTAGGCAAGACTATATGTTTTCCTCCACTAAGAAAGATGCTGTAGGGTTTCCCTGGTGGCGAAGTGGTTGAGAGTCCGCCTGCCGATGCAGGGGACACGGGTTCGCGCCCCGGTCCGGGAAGATCCCACATGCCGCGGAGCGGCTGGGCCCGTGAGCCATGGCCGCTGAGCCTGCGCGTCCGGAGCCTGTGCTCCGCAACGGGAGAGGCCACAGCAGCGAGAGGCCCGCGTACCGCAAAGAAAAAAAAAAAAGATGCTGTAATTCAAGAATAGTGCTCTGATTTCTATGGATGTTCTGTTCAGTTTTTGTCAAGAGGGGACAATGATCACTAGTTGTTTCAGTGAAAAACTAAGCTACCCTTTGCCTACCCTTGCCTTGGGTCCAGAGCTGGTTTCCAAATGTGACATTCATTTTAGTTGTGGTTAACTGTGGTTTAACTGTGGTTAGGGAAAGAGTATTGAAGGACATTTTCAGTGAAGGAATAAATTAGTTTACAGTTTCTGTTTCTCTTTTTGGTGCACTTTATTTCTCCTCCTCTCCATCTTTTATGTCACTAGCAAGTCCCCTTGTATAAGTTAGATTTAAACTGATCTAATAATTCATTTCTGGGGCCCTAAAATCACTTGGAAGGCTCGGTTATTTAAAAAGTTTAAAGAACATACTCATTACTAAATGTGAGATATTTGTAAAAATAAAACTGTATGTATGTCTAATATAAAAGTAAGTCACTCATCTGATTTTGAAAGACACATGGCAATGACTTTCATACATATCTAGTCTCTGGTTGCTTCATTTTCAAAATAAGAAAATTACCTAATATTTTCAAGCACAGTTGTGGCTACAATGTCAAGTTCATACAAGACATAATAGTCAATGTGAAGGGCATGTCAGGTTAAGGGGGAGCGGGATAAATTAGGAGTTTGGGCTTAACATATATACACTACTATATATAAAGTAATCAACAAGGACTTACTGTATAGCACAGGGAGCTATATCAATATAATACTCTGTAATAACCTATATGGGAAAAGAATCTGAAAAAGAATGGATATGTGTATATGTCTAACTGAATCAATTTGCTGTACACCTGAAACTAGCACAACATTGTAAATCAACTATGCTCCAATAGAAAATAAAAATTAAATTTAAAAAAAGTCATAATAGTCAATGTCAAGGGCAGGTGGCAAGGACCAGTGGTAAGGACAAAAGGTAGGGAAGAAGTGTCAGAATATTAGGACTCCCAGCAATGATGAAGACATTACGTGACATTCAGCTCCAGACCGAGTGGAACAAAGACTGAGAAAGCCATAAAATGAGAGAATGATCTGGGTAACGTCCAGCTGACCCAAGAGTAAGAGACCAGTAAGAGGCCAAAACGCCAAAGACGATGGAGCCGAAAAACACAAGGAGCCTGGTTCCTGAAAGCATCACTGGGCAGCTGAACTTAAGCCAGCAACTACCTATCTTCAGACTCTTTACAATAGGATAAAAAAAAAAAAAACCCTATATTTTGAGACACTAGTCATTAGGATTTATCTTTTGTAAACGAAACGCTTTTCTAACTGATAAAACAATGCACATGAGGCCGTCTGGCTTCATTCAGAATACACTATATCTTTTGATATAAAATGATTACCTGTCGTGCTCTAGAGAATACTTGTGAAAAAAACCCCAGAGAGTTGAGATATCTGACGTGAAAGGACTGGATGCCAGGAAGGGCAGATATCCAGCTTCATGAGTACATGTAAAATATTGGCAAATTACTGGGACACAAAATGCCACTGAAGATATAATAAGAATATAAGATCACATTATGAAACCTACACTCTTCATTTTTTGTCATTTTGGATTATTTGTTTGCTTGACAAATACCGAACCCTCCCACGTGCTCAGCAGCGTCACAGTTACCGTAACTCTGGGCCCAACAAGTGGACAAAAGTGTGGAATGTAATTACTTCCATCACATGACATTCTGTCCTCTGATTATGCTCAACAGGACATTATACCATTATAATTTATGTCTAAGACAAGAGAGGTTTTTGTTTTTGTTTTTGTTTTTGTTTTTGGCGGTACGCGGGCCTCTCACCGTTGTGGCCTCTCCCTTTTGCGGGGCACAGGCTCCGGACGCGCAGGCTCAGCGGCCACGGCTCACGGGCCCAGCCGCTCCGCGGCATGTGGGATCTTCCCGGACCGGGGCACGAACCCGCGTCCCCTGCCTCGGCAGGCGGACTCTCAACCACTGCGCCACCAGGGAAGCCCGACAAGAGAGTTTTGAGAGTGAAAGTGAGCACTAATATTAATTATATCAGGACAACAGGTATTAATTGAGAATGATCCAGATCAACTAGGGTGTATGGTCACCCTGATTTTAACACAAAAATATCACAAAATAAATAAAGGTAATATCAGTACTTTGAGAATTGTTATGAAAAATATTAATCTTAAATATTAATTTTTTACCACATAATTGGTAGGGAAGAAAAAATATCCATCTAAACATTTTTAGGCTTAACATGGATATGCACATGTAACTAAATAAAATGCTCTTGTAAGTACTACGTTAATCTCTCTGCTGATGCTTTAGAAATACAGTGATTCTTAATTTAAATAAAGGCTGCACTTCTCTAGATATTAGGATACTTCATTCACTCTTGGCCAAAGTCTGCCATTGATGTCCTCAGATGAACGGTAGCATCTTTTGTGTTTTAGTATTAATTCCAGGTATAAAGGGAGAGGCCATGTCTGCCATTTATTAACTATCTATTGGAGCAATTACAATTACTATCTCTAACAATTATCTTCTAAGAAATACAATCATATATTTAACTACAAAAATTCGAATACCAGATAAATAATTTATTAAAGGTATAAAACAAACTAAACTAAATCGGATATTCACATAAGAGGAGAAAAACATTAGTGGGCTGAAGTAAATGCCTGCACCAGAAACTGCTGCTGGAACAGAGTCCCAAAAGAGAACAAGAATTCACAATCAAAGAAGAATACCACACTGTTAAGCAAAGATAAACAGTAAAATAACAGAATAAACTTTATTCAAAAGTATATTTCCAGCTTATAGACTGCACATTAACTAATAGATAGAAAACAGCTTCGGAGAAGCATCCTTTTTTAAACCATATGCAGAGAACCCCCGGCTACCGTGAATGAGGACCAGCCAGCCCTGGAGGCATCTGTCCCGTGAATGTGCCAGCAGAGTCAGGAAAGAGAGCCCTTGCCATGTTTCTCTTGAGCAGAAATTGCTAGAGCAAGAAAACAAGGAGCTAGATGTAAAAACTAGCCTAATTTGGAGACGATATCTGTCCACTTTGTACAGTGCTCAATGGAGCTATTTCCTCAAACTGCAGCTCTCGCTGGAGAAACAGCTGTCAAGTTATAGATGATGCCATGTACAGAACATTTGGAGTGAACCTGTGTCTATGACAGAGCTGGTGGAATATGTACCCTAGTCACAGGGGAAATGATGTCTGTGTTAACTCAAGTGTAGTAAAGGTTCTAGTAAATAGAAAGGAGAAGATAAACATTTCCCACAGAGAGGGCAGCCCTGATCCTTTGTAAAGTCCCCCTGTGGCTGAACTCCATGTCTTCCATTTCCTAGGACAACGCAGAATGGCTCAAATCATGCAATTTCTTACGTACATCATTATGGAATCCTCACAAGAAAATCTATGAAAGGCCAACTAAGTCGTGTCAAATGCATGAATACTGAATTCACTAATAATACTAAAATAGATTAAAAGCTGGCTCAGTACCATGCAGAATTCTGTGAACAGCTTCTATGAGCTCATCAACTCCAAATCACCTCACCGAAATGAGATTGGATCTGATTTGGTGAATTAAGGACCATTCTATTTAATTTTTTTTACAGATTTCATTTAAAGGCCTACTGACATAATTGACATACTCTACCTTGTTTAAGAACAAAATATTTGAAAAAAAGTCTACCATATTTTATCACAGAATCATACTTCTAGATTGTATATTTTTGTTGCTCATGCTTTAACTTAGGTATAACTTACATGGAATTAAATGCATGAGTTTGAAAGATATATTTCAATGAGTATGAAAATGTATGTAGTCCAACCACCAGACCAGTGATGACAGGGAACATTTTCATGATCCAGACACTCCTTCTGCCCTTTCCCGTTCAATATCCCTTATCCAACACCAACAACTGCCAGCCTGAATTCTACTGCAATCACTAACACTATTGACTTGTTTGGCTTATTCTAGAATTTGGTAAAAATGTTTTCATATAGTATGCACTGTTTTGTTCAACATAATGACTGTGTGATTTATTCATGATGTTGCATGAATCTGTAGTTTCTAATTTTTTTATTGCTGAATAATTCAGTATTCCAAGGAATAAGTGCCAGAAACTGTCTATCCATTCACTGTTGTTGGACCTTTGGGCTGCTTCTAGTTTAGATATATTATGAATAATGCTGCTGTGAATATTTGCATCCAAGCCTTTGTGCGAAAGGCAGAAAAAAAGGGGAAGACAAAACTGGGAACAAAGGACAAGTGCGAAGGATAGAAAACAGTAACAAGTATGGCAGATATTAATGCAACTATATCAAAAATCACTTTAGGGGCTTCCCTGGTGGCGCAGTGGTTGAGAGTCCGCCTGCCGATGCAGGGGACACGGGTTCGTGCCCCGGTCCGGGAAGATCCCACATGCCGCGGAGCGGCTGGGCCCTGTGAGCCATGGCCCCTGAGCCTGCGCGTCCAGAGCCTGTGCTCCGCAACGGGAGGGGCCACAAAGGTGGGGGGCCCGCGTACAGCAGGAAAAAAAAAAAAAAATCACTTTAAATGTCAATGATCTAAATACACCAATTAAAAGAGATTATCAGAGTGGATCAAAAAATAAGGCCTGAATATTTGTTGTTTATAAGAAACACACATATAGACTAAAAGTAAATGGATGGAGAATGATACACCATGCTAACATTATTCACAAGAAAATGGGAGTAGCTAGATTAATTTCAGACAGAACAGACTTCAGAGCAAGGAAAGGTATCAGCAATGAAGAGGAACATTTCATAAGAATAAAGGGATCAATTCTCCAGGAAGGTATAATTGTCCTCAAACTGTATTCCCCTAGCAACAAAGCATCAAAATACGTGAGGCAAAAACTGATCAAAGTGCAAGGAAAAGTATATCAGCTCCACTACTATAGTTGCAGACTTCGACACACCTCCATCAGAATTGGATGGGTCCAGCAGGCAGAAAATCAGGACATATGTGAATCCAATAATATCATCAAACAATGATACAACTGACATCTGTAGACTGCTTCATTCAGCAACAGCAGAAGGCACATTCTTTTCAAGCTCAAGTGGAACATTCACCAGGATAGACCATGTTCCAGACCATAAAATACACTTTTTAACAAACTTAAGAGAACAGAAATCATACAGTGTATGCTCTTAGATAACAATGAATTTACCTAGATAGCAATAACAGAAAAATAGCTGGAAAACCCTCAAATATTTAGAGATTTAAAAAAAACTTCTGAATAACACACAGGTCATAGAAGAAACCAAGAGAAATTTTAAACTATTTATAACTAAACATAAATGAGGGCACAGCTTAACAAAATTTGTGGGATGTAGTGAAAGCAGTGTCTAGAAGGAAATTGACGGCATTAAATGCATATAAGAGAAAAGAAGAAAGCTGTAAAATTAAAAATCTAAGTTTCCACTTCAGGAAACTAGAAAAAGAAGAACACGTTAAATCCAAATATGCAGACGAAAAGAAACAGTAAGAATTAGAGCAGAAATCAATGAAATTGAAAACAGTAAATTAACAAGAGAAAATAAACCAGACTAAAAGCTGGCTCTTTGTAAAGATCCATAAAAGCAATAAGCCTGTTGCCAGTCTAACTAAGGAAAAAAGAGAATACAAATTACTAATATCAGAAATGAAAAAGGGGACGTCACTACAGATCTCATGGACATTCAAAGGATAATTAAGGAGTACTATAAACAACTCTACGCCCACAAATTTGGTGACCTAGATAATATGAATCAATTTCTTGAAGGATGCAATCTTCCAAAACCTAAGTAAGAAGAAATAGACAATCCAAACAGGTCTGTATCTATTTAAGAAATTTAGTCAGTAATTAATAACCTTCCAAAACAGAAATCACGAGGCCCAGATGGGTTCAGACAGTATATCCTATCAAACAAACTGAACTCACCCTGCTCCGATGGCTTGGGTGTTAGTTCACGGCAGCTGCGGCTGCAAACAGGATCAAATCACGTAGGTTTTGATTCCGGGTAATGCTGCAGTGGAAATGCGCTCAGCTGCTCTTCAGTATGGTCACTATGACTCTCTCAACTTCCCTTCTCCATGAAACCTAGCGTTAGTCAGGGCTGGAGAATCTCACTCCACCCGTTTATCCCCAGAAGCAGAAAGTGGGATCCCTGGAGTTCCTCTTCCTGGCAGTGAACCCGGCCTTTCCCGCAGGACTGTGACAGCTGATCAGGGTTAGAACATCAGGGAGGCCATGACCGGGCAGGGCTGAGGCAGGAGTCTCCTTACTCACTTACTCCCCACCCGGGGGTGGGGGGAGATGAGTGTCTGAGGTCAGAGAGATTGTGGGCCGGGGTGAGGAAGAAGTGGGGATGGGGAGGACAATGAAGCCAAACAGGCACACAGCGGGGGGGCTACCCCACCCCCAGGAAGCCCCGTGAAGTCTCTAGGCCTGGCCAGGCTCTTGCCTTCCCAAACTCAAGACTATTTGCTCCCAGGGTCGGTTGGGCTCTTTTGATTGCAGAAGACAAAAACTCACTTAAGCTTCTGTATTAGTTTGCTAGGGTTGCCGTAGCAAAGTACCACAACCTGGGTGGCTTAAATGACAGAAATGTATTGTCTCACGGTTTTAGAGGCCAGAAGTCCAAATCAAGGTGTTGGCAGGGTTGGTTCCTTCTGAGGGCCATGAGGGAAGGATCTTTTCCAGGCTCCTCTTGTTGGCTGGCAGATGGCCGTCTTCTCCCTGTGTCTTCACATGGTCTCCCCACTGACACATTTCTGTCCAAATTTCTTCCAAGGATATCAGTCATGTTGGGTTAGGGCCCACCCACATGGCCTCATTTTACCTTAATCACCTCTATAAAGGCCCTATCTCCAAATACGGTCGCATTCTGGGAATCTGGACTTCAACATACGAATCTGTGGGGCGACACAATTCATCCCGTAAGAGTTTTCTAGAACACAAGTTTATTTTAATGTGTTGTAGAGTTATTTAGTTGACGCATCCATCTCCCTGTTAGACTGGAAGGACCAGGACAGCAGGGCCAGGGGCTGTCTGGCTCTTTGTTGCACACCCAGCACTCGCCCCAGGCTTGACACTGAAAGGTACCGAATCTGTAGCTGTGGAATTGGGTGTCTCCCTTGGTGTCTCTGCTCCCTTCTCCCATTCCTTACTGGCCGATCCCTCAAGAGCCTCTGATACAACACACTCACGTGTCAGACAGTACACTTCACATACTGTATTTCACTTGATAGCATCTGTACTAACATACTTAATCTCCTTTAAAGTAAGTCACATTTTTTCTTAAATAAGTTTAAAAGGAAATTTTTTCATGTAATTTCTACTTTATTTGTCATATTATTGAGTTGTAAGAGTTATAGAAGACTGGTAGTAAACACAAATATTGAGAATATTTTCTCACATTCTGTGGCTTGTCTTTTCATTTCCTTAAAAGCTGTTTTGAAAATCATAAGTTTTTAATATGATGAAGACGATCTATCATTTGTTTGTTTCTGTTTTCTTTTTTCCAGCTTTCTTGAGGCATGACTGACCAAAAACAGTTGTATATATTTAGGTTGTACACGTGATTACTTGATATATGTATACATTGTTAAATGATTACCACAATTAAGTTAACACATCCATTACCTTACACAGTTACCTTTTGTGTGTGTGTGTGTGTGTGTGTGTGTGTGTGTGTGGTGAGAACACTTAAGATCCACTCACTTAGCAAATTTCAAGTGTACAGTACAGTGTTACTAACTGTAATCACCATGCTGTACCTTAGATCCCCAGAACTTATTAATCACATAACTGAGAGTTTGTACCCTTTGACGGACATCTCTGAAGGTTAATGCTTTTTGTGTGCTAAGGAATCTTTGCCCTATGCAAGGTCATGAAGACTTTCTCCTATTTTTGTTCTAAAAATTTTATAATTTTACCTTCTACATTTAAGTCTATCATCCAACTGAAACCTCAGTAATTAAAAAGCAATGTTGAAATGACTATCATTTCCCTAGTTGAATTATCTTGGCCCCTTGGCTGAAAAGCAACAGGCTACATAGAATGGGTCTTTTGTAATCTGTACCAATTTGTCTACCCTAACACCAATACACCCAGTCTTGATTACTGTTATTTTATAGTAAGTCTCGAAATCAGATAGTATAAGTCCTCCAATTTGTCTTTGCTTTGTCAAAATTGCTTTGACTGTTCTAGGTCTTTTGTATTTCTATATAAATTTGAGGTCGGTTTGTCACTTTCTACCAAAAGTAGCCTGTGGATATTTTGACTAGAATTGCAGTTTTGGAGGAATGTTTGTAGAGAATCGATAGCAATATTGAGTGTTGCAATTCATAATCATGATATATCTCTCCAGTCATTTAGTATTCTTTATTTCTCTCAGGAAATGTTATGTATTTTATCATTTGTTAATTTTAGTTTTAAATGATTTTCTATCACTTGTTAAATTTATTTCTAAGAGACTTTATATCATTTGTTAAATTTATTTCTTAAATGCCATTGCAAATGGAATTGCTTTAAGTTGAATTTCCAATTAATATTCATATATAAACTAAATTAATTTTTAAGTGTATCCTGGGAACTTGCTAAAGTCACTTATTAATTCTAGTAGAGTTTTTTGGAGATTCCTGAGGAATTTTTTAGTAGATGGCATGTGATTTAAAAATAAAGACAGATTTGCTTTTTCCTTTCTAATTTTATTTGTTTATTTATTTACTTATTTTCAGTATAATGCACTGGCTATGATCATATGGTATTTCTTCTTTGTTCCATTACTGTGAATTATATTAATTAGCAAATGTTAAACCACTTTTCTATTCCTGAGATAAAATCCATTTGTTATATTGTCTTTTGAATATGTGACTGAATTTGTTATACTTTGTTATGAATTTCGGATCTATGTCCATGAGGAATATAGACCCTTTTTTTTTTTTTTTTCCATGGAAAGGCATTTTCTTTTAAATATAGCAGGGCATACATGTCAATCAATAGAGATCTTTAATTTACTGTTTTTCTAATGTGTTCGTCAGCTTTTGGTATCAGTATTATTCAGGCTTCATAAAATAAAGTGGTAAGTAGTAGTCTCATTTTCAGAAATATTTTGTGTAAGATTGATATTATTTCTTCCATAAACGTCTGATAGAATTCACAAGTGAAACCATGAGGTCCTGGAGAATTTTCTGTTTAAGGATAGAATTTCTTTAATGGGATATTCAGATTTTCTGTTTCATCTTGGTTCATGTACAGTAAGTTGTAATTTTCAAGGAATTATTCCGTTTTTAACTGTTTCAAATTAGCATAAAATTATTTATAATAATCTCTTACTGCCTCTTTCTGCTCATATTCTGTAACAATAGCCTCTCTGTTACTGTTAGTATTGGTGATTGGCATTTTCTCCTTTTTCCTTACTTAGTCTTGCTGGGGGTTATACATTTTAATAATCTTTTCAAGGCACCGACTGTTGGTATCATTGGTTTTCTCTGTTGTTTGCTGCTCTCCGTTTTATTGTTCTGCTCCTCTCTTGATTATTCATTTCAAGTTAGGGTTTAATTTTCTCTTCTTTTTCTAGCTGCTTAAGGTGTCATCTTAAAACACTGACGAACACAGGCATTTAAAAATAAAGTTCTAGCTGAATCCTACAAATTGTGATAGTTTGCTTTCCCTATCATTCAGTTTGAAAATAGTCTCTTATTTCCCTTGTTATTTCTTCTTTGATACATGAGTTACTTAGAGGTGTGTTGTTTAATTTCCACATACACAGGGCTTTTCTACATAGGTTATTGTGATTTTTATTTCCATCACAATGAAAAATATTCTATGAATCCGATCTTTTGAAATTTATTGAGATTTATTTTGGGTACCAGCACACAGTCTATCTTATAAATATTCCATGTGCAGTTGAAAAGAATGTGTAGTCATGTTTTAGTGTTCAGTGTACATAAAATAGGTTATGTTGACAGTGTTGATTTTTCCTTTGCCTTAGATTTTTATGTACTTGCTCTATAAACTACTTAAAGAAAAATGTAAAACTCTCTAACTATGGTTTTGTTTAGTTTCCTTTTCTGTTCTGTGAGATTTTCCTTCGTGTGTTTTGCAGCTCTGTTAATTAGGTGCACGTGCACATTTTGCAGTGTTATTTCTCTCTATGCATTGACCCTTCTGTCATGGTGAATTATCCCTCTTACTGGCTCACAGTATTCTGCCTCCAAAATGACTCTGTTTGATACTATTACAGCCACGCAGCTTTTTTAAGGTGCCTGCATGGTAAATCTTCTCCCATCATTTTACTTTCAACCTATCTGAGTCTTCTTATTTAGAGTGTATATTTCTTATATAACATATAATTAAGTCTTGTTATTTTATCAAGTCTGATAATTTTTGGCTTTCAATTGAGGTATTAATCCATTTACGTTTAATCGTTAGTTTGATTGGGTTCAAGTCGACTGTCTTCATATTTGCTTTCCGTTTGCTGCACTGTGGGCTAACAAAATGTACTTTTTATTATTCATTTTTCCTCTTTCTTTAAAAAAAGCTATACTTTTATTTTTTCATGGTTTCTATACATTACAATATACATACTTATAACACATACATAAATTTAATATTGTTCCACTTAGTACTTCACTCTCACCCTTCACAAACATAAGAACCTTACAACACTATAATTCCATGTACCCCTCATTCTTTGTGCTATTGTTTTCATATATTTAATCTCTACATGTGATATAAACCTCACCTTAGTACAATTCTTATTTTTGCTTTAATCACTCGTTGATCTTATTAAAAAAATAGAAGATGTATATGAGAATTCATGCGTCATATTCTCTTTTGGATCCTTTTCTAAGGATCCAAAGTAACATCCTTAGAAACAAAACAAAAAGTAAGCAAATGCCCAAAGTATTTGGAAATTAGGAAATTCTTTTCAATTAACCTGTACATCAATGAGGAAATGGAAACAGAAATGAAAATTATCTAAAAACTAAGAAAAAGAAGAACGCTTCATCAAAAACTTACAGGGTACAGCTCAATTAGCAGTCAGATAATAATACATATATATGTTTTGTTACGCAATTTGAGAAATAAGAAAAGGAACAACTAAAGTACAAAGAAGGTATAAAAATAAAAGTTAAAATTAATGAAAGAGCAAACACACAAGAAAGAAATGATAAATTTTTAAAAAGTAAGTTTGTAAAAAAGGAATAATTAAAATGAAAGGGCAAATTTGATTAAGAAACAAAGGGAGAAATAAAAATATAAAATATTGAAAATTAGATAACTACAGATATAGTAAGATAAGTAAATTTTAAGTGAGAATAATTTGTGTAAATATTTTATATGAATATGAAAGTCCAAAGGAAAAATGATTTTCTAGCAAAATAAGTCGACCAAGAGGTGAAATAAAATGGAAAAGCCAAAACAAAACAATTACCTCAAACCACAAAAGACATTAAAAAGTTTGTTAAAGATCTTCCATTAAAAAAATGTGCCAGACTGTAATGGTTTTACAAATAAATATTATTTAAGCTTCCCCAAATGGATATCTTTAGTTATTTAAACTCTTCTAGACCAGAGAGAAATTTAATTTCATAACTATCATAATATTAACAGCAAATTATGATAGCATACAGAAAAATAACTATATCTCAATTAACGGATTCGACACAAACTTGCTAAAAAAAAAAAAAAAGAAGCAAAAATTGATTTCCTTAGCATATTAAAAAAAGTAATTCCATGGGAAACTAGAGTACAAGGAACTCAGTGGTAGCACAAAATTAGGAAATTTAAAAATCTATTAATAAAATAAGAAATCAATAACACAGAAATTAGGAAAATCATATTATCACTGAAATCTGAGTATGATAAAATCAAACACATATTAGATATACTTGCTCTTTCACCATAATCCACTATTGTTTTGTAGGTTCTAATTATACAGTCAGATGAGAAAGCAAAATAGGTATCAATATCAGAAAAGTGGAATGAATGATATTTAACTGTAGATGATGTGAAAGTATGCCTAGAAAATCCAAGAGACTAATATTTTCAACTGACACAGAAAACATAATAAAATGGCTAGAAAACACATTTTTAGAATTCTAGTAGTGACGGAATAAATTCTGAACAAAATTTAAAAACAACTCATTGAAGGCAGTTGAGTACCTAAAAGCAGGCAGAAACTGGAAGAGGTTCAAAACCTTTGGGCATAATCTACATTTATTAGCTTTTCTGCTAAGATTATGGCTCAGTTGGGGTATGAGACATTTAGAGGCCCCCCCAAAAGCCACAGTATGGTGGAGAGGTTAGCATCTGGGTCTGTCCGAGCACATGGAATTTGAGGAGAAAAATCCTGGAAAGGACACAGCCACAAAGGCGATAGTCCCTCAATATGAATTCACATTCCCCTCAAACCCTTGGCTGGACCCAAGGACCAAGGCCAAAACAGAAACAGAAGCACACAAAAAAATGCTTAAGTTACATATCCATAAATTTAGGATAATCCATGAGAAATTTAACTGGCCACTAGAATAAAAGTCAATTATCTTCAGAGGAGGATAACAGGATCCAGAAAGATAACAGAGAATGTATATTATCCACAACGTAGCATATAAATTAAAAAATTACTAGACATCTAAAGAAAAAGAAAAATGTGTTCCATGACACAGAAAAAAAAAAAAAAAGAAGTCAACACAAAAAGACCCATAGAGGACTCAGTTGGTGGAAATGAAGACAAGGATTGTTAAGTAACTGATAGATATACTAAAGAATCTCCAGGAAAATATATACTTGGATACAATGGGTGAAGAGACAGGAATTTTAAAAGAGACATAGAAGCTATAAAAGTGAACCCCAAATAAATCTCGGAACTGACAAACACAATACATAAAATAAATCACTGGATGGAATGGACAGCAGATTGGAGAGAACATTAGAAAGGATCATTGAAATTAAAGGCAAATCATACCAAATTACCCAAACTGAGGCACAGGGAGGAAAAATGACTGAAAAAAGAGTGCAGAGCCCTAATAACCTGTAAGACAGTATTCAGTGATCTATCATATGTGTAATTAGAGTTGCAGAAGAAAAATGACAGGTTGACAGAAAAAAATATTTGAAGAAAAATGGTTAAAACTTTACTACGTTTTACTGTAATCAGCAGGCCAGAGACCCAGAAACCTGAGTCAGAGGAACTCAAGAAGGACAAACACAAGGAGGACACTGAGGCACATAATAAACAAAGTGCTGAAAAAGCAAGGATATAGAGAACATCTTAAAAGCAGCCAGAATCAAAAGACATGCTACATATAGGAGAATAACAATAAGAATGACTGCTGACTTCTCATCAGGGAAAAAAGAAAAAGATGGAGGCCAGAAGACAACTGAATAACATTTTTAAAATGCTGAAAGAAAGCCTGTCAACTTAAAACCCTAAATCCAACAAAAATATCTTGGAAAAGTGAAGCCAAAATAAAGGTGATAAGCTAAGGCCAAAAGAATCTGCTGTCTGGACTGAGGTAAAATAATTACCAGATGGAAATCTGGATCTACACAAACGAATGCAAAGCATCGGAAATGGTATATATATGAGAAAATATGACAGATTATCTTTTTCTTTTCAAAAATTCTTTAATAATCAATTAACTATTTAATTTAAAGTATTAGCAACCTGGGTGGTGTATACAACATATGTAGCAGTATAATATTTAACAACAACAGCATAAAAGACAAAACTGGGCATAACTGGATTCTGTCTTTTTAAGGTTGTTACACTGTACAGAAATGGAGTAATATTAATTCAAGGTGTACTGAAAAATGCAGATTCATGTAAACTCAACAGCAACCACTTGAAAACATACAAGCGTAACAATAAAAGCCAATAGAAGATATAGAACTCAACAACAAAGGAAACGTTTCATTAACGCCAACGAAGACAGGAAAGGAAGGACAAAGAACAAAGGGTTAAAGAGAAAACAAACAAGACAATGAGACAAACATAAATATAATTACATTAAAAGCAAACGAACTGACAGTCCTAAAGGAAGCAGCGACTGAAAGTCTCAACTACTGCTGATTACAAGCCACATTTAAACTATAAGGATGCAGATAGGGTAACAGTAAAGGACCGGAAAAGAATATGACATGCCAGTAAGTGAGCATAAGAAAGCTGGTGTGGCTATTAGACACAGAAAACTTTAAGGCAAGAAGTGTTACCAGAATAAAAAGAGAATTTCATAGTGACAAGAGGATAGATCATGGAGAAGACATAACAAATACACAAATGTATAAGCATCTAATAACAAAGTTTCTAAACACATGAAGCAAAATTGAGAAATATATAAAAATGTATAACTTTTTTTATACTGGAAATTGTATTGCCATTAAAAACTGGAAAAAACACAGTCACAAGTGATAACATTTATAACATGACCAGTATAATTTAACTAAAAAAGTGATAGGATCTGTGTAAATAAACTATATAAAATGTTATCCAAGACTAAAAAGTCATGCCAATGCTTTTGGATGAGAAGCCAATATACTCTCATTTACAAGTGAAGAAATAAGTGCGATATAACTGCAATCAAAGTCCCAATGTGGATATTTTAAATTGAAAACAAACACGATAAAATATTCTTTTTCTTTTTTAAGTATTCACTATGAAGGAAATAAAGGGTCATGATGTCTATACTCCACAAGGAAGTGGCACAGTCAAAAAATAAAGGCAAAAAATACGTTAAAATGTTAATAATTCTTGAATGTGGGTATGAGTATACATTTCAGTATAATTTCTCCTTTTCTTAAGTTTGAAATTTTTCTTATAAAAATATAAAGAATGCATTTACTAAGTAACAATTTCCATGACATTTTCGGAAAGTAAATGAAAGATGAAGATTATTTTACCAGGTATGTATGATAAATTTCAACATAGTTACAATAATCAAAACAGTATGATCACAGTCGAGGATTAGATAATTAACAATTACATGGCTTAAGGAGCCCAAAGAAGTATTCGCGTTTATATGAAACTTCAATTCAATTCAGTGGAAGAAAATAGATTGTTAATTAAATGGTATTGATTCGACCCATCAGGAAGAAATAACGTTATGTTCATAAAATGTATAACTCCAGAAGCATTAATAATATGCAAAGAAAATTTTAAGTACAATTTATATTACTTTGAGGATAGGGGGGAGGCCTTCATAAGCAAGACAGGAAACCAGATTTGATAAAAACAAATGAAAGATTTGGCTTCATGAAATTAAATTTCTTTGTATTTAAAATAAAATCTAAATAAAACTTTTGAAAAGCACCTAAGAAAATGTTTGTAACATATAACAGAGAAAATGTTAACATCCTTAACAAAAATATAGAATGCAAACTGATTTATAAAAAAAAGTAAAGAATTCAACAAAAATTACACAAAAGTTGTGAACAAACAGAAGTAGGAACAAAGTCAACAAACATGAAAAGCTCTTTCATGCAGGGAGTTGTCAGAGAATGGTATACTTAAAGAGAAGCAGTTTTCACCCTATGTGAGGAGAAGTGTGAGTTTCTACCATCCTTTTAGAAAATTTAACATGTATCTACATTTCTAGCACCGTATGTGATGTGATATATATTTTTAAAGGACAGTAGATGACTTTATAAGAGTTTATTGCAGAATTATTTATGGTGCAAAATTCTAGAAACATCCGATCAATAGGAGGAAGGTTTAGTGAGCCTTTAGCTAGTCCTCCATACTACGTGATGTCACATAACTCTTAAAAAATAGGCAAGCATCTGGTATACCGTGGGCCCTGCTCATCTGCGAGTCCAGCATCCGCAGATTCAACCGACCTCGGATCCTGTGCTATGTTGCTTGAATCTGTACAGGCGGAACCTACAGATACGAGGGCCGAGGGCCGATGAGGGGATTTAGGGACTTGAACATCCACTGATTTTGTTATGCGGGTGGTGTCCTGGAACACATCCCCTGGGGATACCGAGGAAGGCCTGTAATCACGTTTTTGATTAAAGACGTATGTTTGTGCATATAAACAGCTTAGAATAAACAGAAGAGAATGCATGGTTCTGTTGGTTCTGCAGAACAGGACCCAGCGGACCCCCGGGTCTCTCCATCCGCGCTGTGCGGACGGGAGAGTGACCCTACTCATCGTCCAGAGCCATTTTATACAAGGGACGTAATACCCGTATTCTGGTTCCTGCAGGGGCTCCGGGAACAAACACCCACGGATGACTCTATTCTTGTTTTTCTTGTATATACCTGCACTCTTTGAATTCTTAAAACAAACATGAAACACCTTTAAAATTATTTAATCATCATAACTATACAGTATACACCACTAACATGTATATATGCATTAAGCACCAAGTATAATATTACTTGCAATTAGATTTTAAATTTTTCAATTTTATAAGAATATTATTATTGTAATCATTTTGCTAAAATCATATGCAAGAAACTTGTTACTACTTACACGACTCTTATTTATAACTTAAAAACAATGTATACACATAGTTTTCAGCAAGCCAAAGGATACCTTAACCCAGCGCATATTTCTCCAGTCTTATAATTGCCATAAGAAAGAGAACTGTGGACAAACACCCGTTTCTACAGACACATGAAGACTGTAAATCACACGCATCCCTTGGGCTGCAGGCGGAAGAGGGTGTGTTGTCCTGCATGACACTGACCCTTCTGCCAACCCTGGGAGGGTGCTGGCAACGTGTCCAGACTGCCCTCTGTAAAATTAAGATGTATATTTCTTTCCTCAAAGGCGGTTCCCCATAAAAACTCTTATCCTGGAAGAGGTCAACTTTATTTATTATGTATCTGTCTATAGTCATTTGTAGACCTAATGTTTTATGTTTGGGGTACCTGAGTGAACTGCTTCTAAGAACTGACAGCAGATTTCTCTAGCAAGAAATGTTATGATCAGTACCTTAATGGATCACAGAGGAGGTACACAAAGCACCTGAGCAAAAAAGAATAGATTCAAGTTCAGCAAGACTAAAACGAACCAATAAACAAGTGTTCCCAAATCTAGAGATCAAGATGGCATCACTGAAGATGGACTTAGTCAGACATGGAAACAGCAAAAGGAAAGTCCTACCAAGAAATGCTGGTGGTAACCACCTACACAACGGCAAGGCCAAGAGGTGTCTTAGCCAGTGGACTGAGATCTAATGGACAGATGGGTGGACAGGTGCACAATGAAAACACCTGACACGTTTCTGAATCCAGCGGGCAAGTCACGCCTTCTCAGAAAAAAAGGAATCAAACTACCTTAGCCTGATGCATTAGAACATTTTTTTTTTTTTTTTTTTTTTTTTTGCATTAGAACATTTAAGGAATCTCATTCTCTCTGTTCTGACCCCACGTTCAAACCAACTTTGGATTGCCACTTGGCTTCCTAAATAAAGGATTGTGACCATGCTGAATGCCAATATTCTGATGCTTATAACTAGAATGTATGTTTGCAGATCAATAAAATGGAATTCAGGTTTTATATATCAATCACATTGGCTTGGTTAATAAGATCTGGATTCTGATGAATCCATTTTCATTTGCTTTTGAGTCTGTGAGGTCAACGACCAAACGCTGGACTGTGATAAATTCAAGGAGAGGCCTCTTGGAAAATGACTTCCCTTTAAAAGTACCCATTCCTATGTGACCAGTTTAAATTCTAATTCATTCATATTTTAGTTACCTTCACAATACATTGTCAGCAGTCTTGTCAAATAACGAAATATCCAAAGTAAATATAAAGTGCACATAAAACAAACAAACAAAAAAACACGTAAGTTCTTTTTACATTTCTTGTTTTCAAATATAAATGTATGCCAAATTACATTTTTGTTTTTAAACATAAATTTATTCCAAATAACACTTCCTGGGCTACTAAACTTTCAAAAATTATTTTTACCTATGTGATTGATTATTAAGGTTTAGCGATCCGGTCTGGTACATCTCTTCCAACTGTTTCCTGTTTCCAAAGTATAACGCAAGGTCTGTGGCAATGATGGCTTTGCGGATGATCTCAAGCACCTGTTCATATTCACTGGAGCTCAGGGTGGAGAAGATATTGTGCCCCTCCAACTAGGGAAAAAATACAAATAAACACCACCAATAACAAGCACAAGCTCCAATCTAATGACATTTTCAGTTACTTGAAACAACAGTCTGTCAATGGCATTTGGTCAGGATGGGTTTTGGGGGAACAAAAGGATAGTTTGAAATGATTAATGAAATTAATGTTTTGGTTTCTCTTCACGATACAACAATGAAGCTACCATTTAAATGAACTATTTAAACCACGTAACATTTCCCACCATAAAATCCCAGTGATTTAAATATACACCTAGTTTGGGGGATATTTCTAGTAAGGAATTAAAGGACTGGACTATGTAAAATATTTAAGTAAAAGACTTTTCCTTTTAAACGAATTAAGAACTTCAGTAATTTTCACATTATACTGGAAATTAGTGGGCTTAAAAAGTCATCTATATCTTTGTCCACTTCCGCAAGCCTAATGATTAATAAACTATTCTCTCTGTATCACAGAAGAAAATGTCCCAGGACCTGAACATAAAATTTAGGCATATTAAAAACTCTCCCTACAGGCAAGAATGCTTTTACATAAAGCACAAATCCCTGAGGTGCAACAACTGTAAGGCCATCCTGTCTTCTGTCCTCATGGGAGATGGACCCAGCAGGTCATCACCCTAAACAAGACCAAACACTGGTCATTTGGATTCTGTTTTCTCGTAATTATTCTTCTGTATATGAATCTTTTAAAAACTTTTTACAATAATCTCTTCCTCAGGATTTTAAGTTTTATTTGTAGTTGAGGTTAAAATGGGTCATTTTTGTTCAAACAAAAAAAGGTAGAGATTCAATTTGTGGGGTCATCAATTATTTTTTAAGGATTCATTAGTCAACACAGTTGTACTATAAACTGATTTTTAATTGTTTCCACTTCTCTTAAGCTGCATATATTGACTGATAAATTACATGACAAACTTGAAATTATTAAAGTATATTTCTTTACAAAATCAGACATCTCACTAAGATATTGTCTGCTTCCTATTACTCTGAAATAAGGTTGTATGTGCCACATTTATTTTCAGTTACCAGAGTCTTCCTGTATTATTTACTTTTAAGGTATTATATTTATATTTAAATTATCCTGTGATAAATGGAGTTAGTTCTAGTTGGTTCTTTTTCAGACAATGATAATAGTAAGGACATGTTTGTAGAATGCTCTAAGGTTCTAAAGCACTTTCAAACACATGGTTGCACTTTCAAATTATAAAATTTAAATAAATCTTTGATATCAAATTGAAATGAAGTACTTGCTGAAGCATTAACCACATTTTTATTTGACTAAAGAAAAACTGCAGCACTTATATAAACCGGTTATTTCAGTAATTTTTAGTAATGTAATCTCATTTGAAGCAGCCTTCATAAATACAATAGGGCCAAAGAGGTGGACATGATAAGGACAGGACTTCAGCTCAACACAAGAAAGAACCATCTGAATGTTCAGAGTTACCGGGTGAACTATGCATGGGATGCTGTTTGTGGAAACATTCAATACACAGGCTGGTTAGTAACTGATGGGGGACAAGGGGCGGGGATTTAGTCACTGGGAAGGTAATTAACTTCCAAGCCCCTTTCAACCTCAACTCTAAACTTGTATTGTACAAAGTTACAAGAAAGAAACCTTGACTCTGACTTGTGCTAAGAAAGCTGCTTTGCTTTGATCATAGCTCAAGTAAAGCAGCTGGCCTCTGCTTCAGCACTTAATGCCTTGTGACCTGGGCTCCCACCTCATAAACATGTTCCACCCCGGATGTGTTTGGCTGGTACTCATGCACACATCTGCTCTTGGCAGGTCGTCTGAAGAGGAATCACACGTGATATATATTTATATGATTTATTCTCTCATCACCAACAAACTATTAAATTACAGCACATAAAATATTCTCACATGCTGCTGGATTTTACATTTCAACCTCTCTAAAATAGGGACTTCTTAGCCTGGGTTCTATAAATTCTCTTGGGGACCACAGAGCGATGAACTCACTACAACTGTATATAGTATGTTGAGTGTGTCATCCATTAACACATGTTTCCATCAGATTCTCAAAAGCGCCCATGATCTAAGACAAAGTAAGACCCATTTTAAAGGATCTGTATATTCTTCTGGCTATTTCAGATTCATTCTTTCTTTCTTTACCTTACTTTTCGGTATTAAAGGGAAACCAGGTGGAAGAGTTCAGCAGTGAACCTTTATAAGGAACAGCTGGACTACTTCCTTCAACATTTTACAAGAGTAAAGGGAATAAATGATAAACAGACAAGAAATAGCCCCTTCCTTTCAAGAGAATATAGTATATATTTATCAACACTTTGCTCCTACCAAAACAAAAGACAATAAGGGAGATACAGCAACCAAGCACAGCAGATAAAGGGCTGAAAATGCTTGGAAAGCTCCAATTTCACATTAATTAACAACCTAATAAAACCTCATAAAATAATAAGATGCTTTTATATACCAATTGATAAGTTTATTGTAACTAATATTCCAGGTTACGTTGTTTAAAGTTTATATTAATTCAAGGCAGTTGATCCCATGTTGTACCAAACAAGCATAAAATAACAAGCATTTTATACCCAGCAATGTTTCTGAAGTCCCAAAATAGGTAAGGAGCATATAATTCTTACGTCTGTGAAAGCTTACGAGTGGGCTCTGTTTGTAAAGGCTCAGCTGCTTAAGTAGCTGAGATTTGTGAGATATGTACGAGAGAATATAAACAACGCTGAAACGGTCCTGATGCTGAGAGACTTCTCGGGGACACACTTTAAGGTCTTTAAGGTGGATGGTCTTTAAGGTCCCTGCTAACTCTCAAACATGATGGGTCTCAGCATTCTGACTCACCATTGGAGCACCGCTTTCTTGCCACAGCTGTATCTTTCCCACCATAAAATGAGGAATGTATGTCTCACTGAGCAGATATTCAGTCTGTAGTGTTTCACTTTGGGTAAGGATATTGGTAGCTTAGTACCTACTATATCCAAGGTCCTAAACAACATAAGTTCATTCTTTTAAGGCGTTCACTGTTCAGTGGTACACAAAAAATAGAGTGGCGTGGCGCCCACGAATGAGGTAAGTGAAGACCATGGGAGCACATGGGACGCTCTTCTTGGTGGAGACATGAGTTCTGAAGGACCAGCGGAACAGAGGAGAGCATGAGACCCTGAGCGTTTGCTGGAAGCACAGACACTTCCGTACGGCTGAGGCAAATTTAATACAGAAATGGTAAGAACTAAAGTAAAAGTTTTTTAAAGAGGCCTGGATGCAGAACTGAAATACAATACAGAACGTAATAAGGAGCCACTGAGGATTACGGAGGTGGCTTTTAGAGCAGTCCCTCTGGCAAGAGCGTGCGTTGAGGTGGGTCAGAACAAAGAGAGGCAGGAGAGCGGATGATCAATCTTTCCTCAGCACGCTTTTAAAATATTGCCATTAATCATATGTAATTCTCCCCAAAGCCCTACTGTGCTGAGCTCTACAAAACAGATCCTCCTGGAAGGGCTTTGGAGCTCAGATTTCAGTATCTGCATGCCAGCCAGCCCAGGCCTCACTCCCCAGCAACCCTGCCCCTACTGGGCTGTGAATCACCGTCACAGGGGCAACAGGCGGAGGCTGAATCATTCTGGGGCTTCAGGATGAAAAAAGTCAATGACACAACTAATTGCTTCAAGCATTCACAACAATGATGCTTTTAAAAGATACCTAATATATTTATTTTGACATTTAATTGTCCACCGCATCAAACAATATACTAGGAAACATGAGAGTACTGTAATTAAGAACACAAGTTTTGGAGTCAAACAACTCTGATTTTTAATATCCTCTGCCCCCTACTAGCTGTGTGACAATGAGCCAGTTACTTAACCTCTTTGATGCACATTACTCTCATTTGTAAATAAGGGCTTGAAACGTGTGCTGGCAGCTGCGAGGCAGTGAATACATATGTTCGTTATTGCAACGAATTTCAAGAGGCAGTTAGATGGATCTGAGAAGCAAAACTCAGAGGAGTTATCATGAGCATGTACAATCCGCAGATTCTAGAGATTTCCAGAAAATGAAGGAGCCCTCCGCCACTCTCCTGCCCATGAAGATGGGGCCATGAGTTTATGCCCCCTATGTTTCTCCCTGTCACAGCTCACACAGGAGGTGTTGGTCAAGCCAGGATACAGATTCAGATTTTAACTGGTGGGCTGAACCTGTGGCCATGACGGTTCTTCTAGCTGGCTTCCCATCCCATTCGTCTGTTGAGAACCTTACCTCTCTAAAGACACAAGAACAAAGGTGCCCTTATGTTCCCCCCACCAGTGACTGAAATGCCTTCTCTAATACTCGGAATCTAACTACCCTCCAACAACTCTGTGGATGCCAACAGCGTGCTTGAACTTAATGCACTGCCTGAGTTCCAGTGATGACGCTCTGATCATTCTAGGAACACTGCATCATGTAACAAGGAGCGCCCCCGCCCCCCACCACGTGGCTGATGGTTTGCTGAAAATGGGACAAACCGCTCTGTGCCACCTCCACTGTCAACGGCGGCAAACAGAGCAAGTCTTCCTGCCAGAAGTCTTCCTTGGCTGGGTCAGACCCTCTCCATCCCTTCTGCTTTGTATCACTGCTGTATCACACAGATTATGTCTTATTCCATCCAGCAGCAATGCACTTTGCAATCCTGGTCTCTGTAAAAACTAATTCTCTTATATTTAAAATAGGTTTTCTGAGGGAACTTTATGAAGGCTATTAAAATTCATTTGCAGATTAAATTGCCAGAAATGCTGTCATAGTCATATGTATGAATTCATTTAGGACATAGGATGCACATGGGACCCAGGGAGTCCTAATTATTTCTAAATGAAGGCGTCCTGATGTCACTTCTGGCATCCACCCTTCTTCTGGGCAAATAAATAGCCTAGGGGAAAGTGCATATAAACGGTCATAAAGTTTTACAAATGTCTATTTACAAAAAGCATGTTTTAATGCATATGTGTGTTAATATATATGTGTGTGTATATACACGTATTATATACACACATATATAGGTACACACATCTATAGCATACACACATATACAAACACATACACATATACATATACGTATATCCACACACATCTTTTATCCTGCCTAAATTTCTAGGTATGTATTTATCTATCTATCCAGCCAAACATACATAACATACATCATTTAAAAAATAAAGTATTGGTGCCAAGGAAACATCGGGAATGGTGACTAGCTATCGCTTTCAGGGATAGAACCAGCCCCGGAACAAGGGGGACGGACATTCAGCCACCTACCGGATATGACTCCGTATCTGACAGACCTTTCACTCTACCCCGCAGGTCATCAGAAAAGCACCTGCACTTCAGTAAGCTCACCATTTACATTCTCAGTCCTGAGGAAAAGGGGCCTGACCACGTAAATGTTGCTGGGTTTTGAAAAGATCTGAGCGTGCAGTACTACCAATCACTGGGACAGCTGGGACCATGAGGCGCCACTAGGAGAAGCTACGGAGAGGAAAAGAGCCCTGGGTGGTCAAGGGAGGCCTGGGCTACACAAGAAAGGAGAACTACACCAAGTGGAAGACACCTTTCTGCTTCGCAAGTCGCCCACAGCCAGGCGCTGCTGAGGTCCTGCCGGGGCTTTGCGTCACAACCTTGAAAATTCCAAATCCTTCCCGTAGACACGTAATCAGAAGATCTAATGAGATTTCTCTTCCTATTTTGAGGTGCTGACAGTGAGAGGAAGAGACAGGGTCCACTATTCTTAAGTCAAACACAGATAACTTTTTAAAAATTGTCTGTGAGAGGAGTGAAAGCATTACGAGGCGATAGCGTTACGTAGTTAAGATGACTTTGAGAAAAAGGTTTGAAGTGAAGGAGCGTACGTATCTCACAGGGAAGGGAGACCTGTCTGCATCCAGATCAGTCACTAAGCACATCTTAAAAGCAAGAAAACTCAGTTTAAAAACACACCAAAGAAAAAATAAAAGAACTTCAACGCACTTAAAATCTTGTTTGCCTAACGTTCAAGATTCGTTGTTCAACACTTTCTGGTTCAAGAACGTGATGATCCACATAGATTAAATTAACTATGTGAAACAAACTTTGCCTTAGGGTTTAACGTACTTAAAAATCAAATGTGATTGCAAAATATATATAAATCTTTTAAAAAAGGTTTTACGATAAAATGTAGCTTCTGTTTCTAAAGAAAGCCAGAAGAATATCCCTCTTTTACGTATAAACCGTGGGTCTCTCTGACAAGACGACGTACACACGGGGCAGCGGGCAGGCACGTGGCCCTGGGCGCCTCACCTGAAGGATGGAAACGGTCTGGGAGAAGTGGTGCTGCTCCATGGTCGACGTGGAGTATAGTGCTGCGAGGGGGTGGTCGAATTTCTGCAGGTAGCTGTTACTGAAGCCCCTGTGGTCCAGGTCATGGCACAGACACGCAATTAGCAGTCCCTTGCGCTTAAGGAGAAACCACAGTGCACAGATGTTCAAAACAAAGAAATGGGACATGAGGAAAGTTACGTTTAGTATTCTTATCCTACTGACTTCTGTCACTGATGCAGCCAACATGCTCATGAATGCCTGAAATTACAGATAATCTAACTTCTTTTTTTAACCAGTTTCTTTGTCTTTCTGCTTATGGACGGAACAGTCAGATTATTCTTGAGTTTTCCTGATCGACTCTGGTAAAAAGTGTAGGTGGTATCAAATTAAAGCAAATGCTCCAAAGAATCCCAGATAAAGCAAGTCTGCAAAAGGAGAGGACAGTATCAGTTCTTCACTCAAAAATCTATTCAATATTAAATTCTAACGATGTGACTGCCATCATAAATGAGGAATATAGCAAGTAAATCATAAAGCATGTGAAAAATGGCA
>RJWK010001569.1:0-66670 GCA_004363435.1 Platanista minor
AAAAAAAAAAAAAAAAAAAGCACTGGCACAGTGGAAAGGTCAGTGGAGTACTGGACCAGGGTCAGGATACCTGGGTTATATTGCCAGCTCTTTCCCAACTCCAAGATCCCGTTCCCAGACGTCAGTGTCCTCATATAAAATTAAAGTATTTGTTTTCAAACTGAATTTACTTTTAGAGTACTTTAAAAAAAAAAAAAAACTTTGTATGGGGAAGCCCAGTATGGAAAATAGAGTCCCTGATTGGCCCACAGCTCCTACCTCAGTTCATGTCCCCACCTCCACCCAGAAGTCCTTGGAACACAATCTGAATATTACTGGACTAGAAATTTCCTAAGTCTCTTCTTGTTCTGGCATTCACTGATTATTTTATTTCCTAGGTAATAGAGTTATCTAATGAAACACACCAGGTTTTACTTCCATTGATTCTGAGCTAGGAATTTTCAATTGGTCATCTCCAGAATTAATGGGAATTTTTGCTGTAGGACCATAGTTCTTTCCTGCTTCAGCTTTATGGCTTGTTCTTAGGCCTCATGGGCTAGGCTTCTTCAGGGAAAGAATGAGTTTGAAAGGCCTTTGGTGGACGTGTGAGCAGGCAGACGTGAAGATGTTTATTTATGTCATTGTGTCTGTTTTCTTGCCTCCTAAATTCAACAGGTTCTTGACTGTTAACACAGCTCAAATCATTTGGCTTACAGCTGGTAAAATACAATTTTCTGGTTCTCCGAAAGAAAGGTTTTTCAGACTTATCAAAAGAGAAGCTCATAAGACTTCTTGAACATCAAATAGCTCTTACAAAACACCATTTTGATGAGTTAAGTGTAAATGAATCAGAAACATACAGATTAAATTTCCCTTGAAAGACACATGGGTTTAAGAATTAAGGGGGAAAGTGCTTGGCAAGATGGATTTCAGGTTTTTGCCAAACCTCAAAATGTTTGAAAAATGGTTTGAGACATTTTTACTGAACGCAAAATGCCACGGAGTTCACCCATCCCAGACATAATAGCGAATCTTTTTTTTTTTTTTTTTTTTTTTTAATAGCGAATCTTTTTGACAACAACTTTATGACAAGAAAAAAGGCCTGTGGGGCTTAGCCATTTTCTCAGTTCTCTTTTAATACCACCCTCCCACCCCACCCACCAAAAAGCCCCACATTTATAGGGCGAGGAGAACTGTCTGACTGACAAACTAAAGTTTCAAGTCAGGCAATTACCAGAAAATAACTCCACCACTCTTAAATTTTTGGATGTTTTTCTCCCATACTACCCAAAGTCAATTATACCATTTTCTAAGTGGAATAATACACTCTAGGGATATGCAGTATTTGATATATTTTATTCACTGGTGTCTAGAGCAGTGCACAGTTATTCTAGTCATTTGTCTGACATTATAGTGCCAGCTTCTTTGGAGACGGAAAGAGAAGTCCACTAAAAGCAAACGGATTGGAGGGAAATATCCATTGGTTTATTAAAACAGCCGCAGTGTGGAAATGCTGTATATTATAGAGGCAGGGCATGGGTTGAGGTTTTCAAGTTGCTGGGAATGATCCTAGGAACTTGAATTCTGTTATAGCGTCTTTATTTAATAAGCTATATGAGAACCTCTCCACACTTTAGAATTTTCACTGGCGTGAGAAAAATCAGGAGCAACACAGGAAGGACCCATGGACTGATTATGTTATGAGAGCTGTGCATCTTATGTATTCAGTGCCCTCCCATCCCATTCTTTTTTACTAGGTATTCCTGACAGAAGCCAGCTGACAATCTCATTTTTCACATGCAAAAGCACAGACAGAGTGGGTTTTGGGTAAGCTGCACACAGCGAGTGAGGGAAGGAGCCCGGGTGAGAAGGCTTGGGCCAGGCCATTTGCTCTGTGAGGCTACCTTGTCTTAAGCCCTTGTTTCATTTTCCTGTTTAAGCCAGGATGACCAAGATTTGCTTGCCTGCTTCCTTCCTTCCTTTCTTTTCCTTTGAAATAAAGGGTGTATTCAGTGACTGCCAATATCGATTTAGAAACTAGGGGACAACAATGTACTTTTCAAAATGTTTCAAGTCAATGTAGACCACACACACACAAAATCTATGCTATCTTTAAAGCTATATGTTTTAACTCTGTGCTGGAAGTAATGGGAAATCTATTATCTTGTTAGTACAGCATCTGACACCATGTTTTGAGGTAGGACCTTCCTCTCCGGGAACTAAAATTAATTTTGTTGCAAAATGAGCACCCAAAAGGGAGAGTAGAAGTCACAAGAAACACAGAAAACTGTTTTCAGTACCTCCAATGAGAATGCTACGTGGCAGTGATTGTTAAAATATACAACCCCTCCCCATCTCATGCCTATTTATATTTATTGAGCTCAAAGTGAGAAATAAATGAAAACTAGGAATACTGGAGAGAAGACTCAGTGATACCTGCTTCAGAATCAGAAAAAATAGGGCCAAATTCTGGCTCCATTTTTACCTTTTCCAAAGCAGCTTAATATAGGATAATAGGGCCAAGAAGGGCTTCTTTGTTTCTGGAAAATGCTGAGCCCCTGCCCATAGCTCAGTGCCTCCCTGCCACTTACCCTAACTCTCTCTCTCCCTTTTAGTGTACTGCCCTCTAATTCAAAAAGGATCAAATTTGTGCACTACAGTCTATCAAACGGTTCTTTTAGTTTGTAACTCAGACACCTACGTGAAATACTAGAAAATTAATTTTAAAAATTCTCAATGTGTGTAGTCATCTACATACCCAGTTTGTCATCTACAAGGGGATCAGGCTGAATGGACGCACATCAGATAGCATGTATTTCTAGACAGGGCTTGTTATCACTCAAAGAGATTGTTCTCATCTCATGTTAAGCTATGAACAACAGTAATTATTTAATATCTTGTTGGCCTGTGTTGATGTACTTTAACAACCTGCTTTGCACAGATGGTTAACTCGGCTTTGAGCCCCTACTTAACCAATATCCCCTCTCCCTCACTCTCACACACACATATGTTCATGAACGCACACACATGTGTGCTAACTTCTCATCTTTCCTGGAACAATCCATGTGTCTCCTTTCCTAAGTTCCCTCCCCTGAAACCCCCAGGGTATCAGATATCAGTTGGGGGAGTCTCCCTTTACACCTACTCTGACTTCCATGCCTTGTCTGTTTCCCTCACTACATGATGGATTTCTTAAGGGCAGGGATGATCTTTTATTCACTCTGGGCTCCCAGCACAGTTCTTGAAACATAGCAGGAGCTGAGTTAAATGTTTAAAAAAGTAAACTTAAAAAATAATTTTAGTTGTGTTTCTGTTGGATTGTATTTTGACTGAAGCCACAAAAAGTAGGTTGGACTGAAATTGCCCCTCCTCAGGCCCTCTTGTGTTCTTGGTCCTTGTAGAAAATTCAAGCAGTAAAATACAGTGGAGTTTTTGCTCAGATGATGAGCTCCCTGCTTGATTTCAACATTCTCCCTCCCCTAACCTATGTTTATCTTCATGGTCTTATTTATATCTATGTCCTTTTGATAAAAATAGGAGCTCAAAAAAGTGAATTTACCGCACAAGGGATGATACTTTTGACTCGAGCCTGAGTTCACAGATATAGTTAAGATGCTGCCCTGCATGTGGATGTCCAGCTAGATGCTCATTTTCTGAGTCATCTGACTTCTGAGTTTTCACTTTTTTAAGAGTATAATTAAGATAGGTTCCCAGGGGTTTTAAAAAAAAAAAGTGAGTAAAGCAGACAGTCTATATGTTGAGACCCATATAAGGAGATTTGTGGGCACCTGCCCAAACTGAGAGAAGCATTACAAGCTACTCAAAACCTACTGAAATGTCAACAAACTTTTGAAAAGGGTCCGTTAGGGATGCAAATTTGTGGTTCCCTGATTATGATAAGCTGTGGAAAGAAAACAGTGAAAACCATTAGGAGGTTTTGAGAACTTGGTTTTGAAGAGTGGGGAAGGTAACTCTAGTTTCTGCTAAGGGCTGGGCTTCGTTTCTTTTCCTAGCCCTTCCCTGCAGTCTGAACCAACAATTCTCATGATTTAAATGATCCTAAAAATTCCTTCATTTTTGGATAAAGCCAATTAACTCATCTCTAAATGGGGCAACTTTGAAATTTCATGCATGTCAGATAAAGTTCATTTTAATAAGATTCATTCTGTGGATTACAAAGCTCACATCAGGCTTCTGATGTATTTCGGTTTGTTCTTACAGGGGTTTTTCTTATAAAAGGTTAATTGTAATTTAAAATCTATAATTCTAACTACATAGTCTTTCACAAATCAACTCACACCAGGGGTATATTTCTATTTAATAATCATTTAGGGCTTTTCTGTGAAAATAACTGATTCATCTAATCAGAAGGACACCTTTAATTCTAGCTGTCCTGAGTTGTTCACACATGACATCAAATGATATCCATAGTAATGGATAAACTGAATTGGGGCATAATTTTTGTGTAATCACTCTCAATGTAAAAAAAAAAAACAAAAAACAAAAAAAAACAAAACGTAATTGATTTCTCCATCTTCCTTGATCTGGAAGGAATCGTATCAATTTCCAGGACGTCATAAAACAAAATATTTAAAGTATGTTTCAAATAATAAAAAAAAAAGAAATACTTAACTTAATAAAGATGTGGAATTCATTTGTGAAGAAAAACACTGGCTGTGGACCAATAGGCCAAAGAGTTTGCCAGAAGTCTGCAGTAGACAGTCATTCCTGAATGTCCACTCTCTCCATCACTCCGGAGCCCACTCCATATTAAGAAAATGAATTCTCTCAGCCACACTGGACTTTGAAATCACTGATTTTGTTTACTTTGTTTTTGAGTAAAAAAACCAGAAGATCCTTTTTTCAATTTTCTGCCTTATAAGGAAAGCAATCCATGGCACTTATAACTATAGTTCTTTATAGTTCTTAACTAAAGAAGCTTGCTTGGCATATATATTTGATGCTTGGGAACCTTACATTAAAGTTATGGTTTTTGACTCTTCTGGAGAGCTTCAACAATTGAAACCACTGGCAAAAAAGGAAAACACTTAACGGTCATAAGAACCGTTGAATGCTTCAACATTAACCTAAAGCAAAAATCAGAAGCCCTGGAATGAACATTTCCACTTGGCATTTTTGCTTTTGTGCTTTTCAAAAGAAACAGCCTCAGGCTTCAGAAGGGCAGAAAGGTCTATCCCTAAGAGCATGTAGGTGAATACCCTGGTACTCACTTACTTTGGATCAATCGTCTTAACTTCTAGAAATCTTTCCAGCTGTATCATGGTAGTCTCTGTTCTTCTCCATCCAAATGGAGTGGAATATTCCAGAAAGCAAGCACAGATGTTTCTCAGTGGTTAAAAGAAATCAGAATGACTTTACCTCTGGCCATCAAAAGATACATAGCCCCTGCCATCAGGGAGCTATGAGTCTAATGGGAAAGATTGACACTAAATAAATAATCATACCTATAAAAATATCGTTAGAAATAGCATGAAGGGAAAAGCACATGGAGCTATGCAATCCTCTAAATTAGAGGCACCTGGAATTTGGGGGTCCGAGATAATTTTAAGAAAGTGATATTTAAACTGAGACCTAAAAGCTAAGTAAGAGCTGGTCAGCAAAAGAGCAGATGGCTAAGCATTCCAGGCAAAGGCAGTAGGACATATTAAGGTCCTGGGGTAGGAAAGAGCTTGGCACATTCTAGGAAATGAATGAAAGCCAGGATGGGTGAAACATAGCAAGTCAGATTGGAAAGTAGTACTACAGATATCAAAGAGGTAGAACGCTTCAAGGATGATTTTATTAAATTCTAACATGCTGAGCAAAGCCATGGAAGAATGTTGAGGTGGGAAATGTCATGATTAGATCATTCTGGCTGCGATGCAGAGGTTGGATTAGAGAGGAGCAAAACTGGAGGTGGAAACTGTGGGAAGGACCAAGTGAGAAAGGATGGTGTTTTGGACTAGGATCTTGGTAGTGGGGATGGAGCCAAGTGGATGGATTCCAGGTCTATTTCGAGGGTGGAGAGAATAGAATTTGGTGAATGATTAGAAGTAGAGGATGAGGGTTGTGAAAGTTAATGCCTGGATTCCACGAATTCACTGCTATCAAATATATTTAAGGAAATATAGGACACTTTCTAGAGAAAATGTTCTAAAGAGGACACACTGTGTTAGTTAGGGGTCTCCAGAGAAAAAGAACCAATAGGCAATAGGCTATGAAGATATATATGACTTATTATAAAAACTTGGTTCGCACCAATTATGGAGGCCGAGAAGTCCCTTGCTCTTATCCCTGCTAGCTGAAGTCCTAGGAAAGCTGGTGGTACAAATTTCAGTCCAAATCCAAAACCCTGAGAATCAGGAGCACTGATGGCGTAAGTCCCAGTCCAGGGAGAAGCCTGATGTCCCAGCTCAACCAGTCAGACAGAGGGGGGGGGGGGGGCGACTATTCAACCTTTCTCCTTTTTATTCTTAGGTCCTCAGCAGGTTGAATTATGCCTACTTACCTTGGGGAGGGCAATCTGCTTTACTCACTCACCAATTCAAATGCTAATCTCTTCCAGAAACACCTTCACAGACGCACCAAGAAATAATGTTTAACCAGATATTTGCATATCCCACGGCCCAGTCAAGTTGACACCTAAAATTAACCATCCCAGACACCACGACAGGATCATCCATAGGGCTCAGCATAGGCAATTAGGGAATGTTATCTTAGCTCTTTAACAGGTAGGGTCAGATAGCATTTACTCCTCAGTAGTGAAAATGTTTCCCGGCAAGTCACAGACTTGGAGGATTTTTGTCATTCTCAGAATTGTCCAGTTTAGTCCCAGTCCCAAAGGGCCCAATGGCACCACAGTGAAAAGACAGTAATGGCTTATTTGGTAACCTGCCCTGCCTCTCTCAAAGAATATTATTCTGTTTAATAATAACTGACTAATTCTAGTGTACAGAAGAGTGAAACCTTTATTTCATGCTAATTAAAAGGATCATTTTTCATATGCAAGAAGAAACTACCCCCTCACCTACCCCTCAGGACTTCTGGTTCCTGCCCTGCTCGGCTAAATGGCCCCTGCACCCAGACATCTTTGGTTCAAGGAAAGGGAATGTCCAAAAAAGGCTAGTGACGAATTACCCATTTGTCCACAGCTTTGAGGAAAACCCACTCACAACTGATGTGCTGCTTCCCTGAAGTAAATAGTTCTGGGCCTCTCCATAAGCCAGGTTACCACTCTTGATTGTATCTAATTATATAATTTTAGAGTCAGAATGTCCTTAAAGATTGTTGGCTCAGCCACTTTATTTTATTCATGAAGAAACAGAAACTCAGAGGTCTTGAGAACACAGCCCATGATCACCAGGCAAACCAGTAGCTGAGAAAGTGACACGCTTTCTGGGATATTCAGATTCAAAGCCAAGGGCTCAGTTACTTCACTGTATCTTTTTATGATCTTCAGATTGACACATTCTGTTCTGGTGAGCCACTGATTTCCCAGGGCCTGAGGAGAAACCAAGCTGTCGTCACAGATCAGTGAAGGGATTTCTTGGGGAACAGTGAACTGCTATGAGCAAGCATAATGTGGCATGTGTCCTTTAAATGCACTGACAGTCACTTTCTATTTCTATTTCTAGTAGGGGCTTACTGTCGATAGCTAAAATTGACATTTACTGTGACCATAACTCTACCACAAATTAAAATCAGACCCATGTCCCTCTGGGGAAGATGTTTATTAAGCTGTAGGAAGACATCTGAAATGATACCAAATTACATTTAAACTTGAAACCCCAAATACCACACTTGTTTGGGAGTAGGAATAGGACTGTCTGGGGAATAATATGGGAAACTGAGCAAATCACTCTCTTTGGCAAAATGCAAGGCCACCAGGGAAGGGAAAAGTGCCTTAGAAGAGATGCTTTATACATAAACCCCTGTGTGGCTTTTAACTAATCATTTAAGTCTAAACAAAATTTCCTTCAGGATGAACTTAAAGGAAAAATAAGCCCTTTAAAACTTCCATGCCTTTAAAGAACAGACACAGATGTTCTGATTGTTTTTATAAATACACTGAGAAGGAGGTTGAAAGAAATATCACAATAAAACAAGTCTACCAAAACGCAGACCTGCGTTCCAGGGTTTGACCCAGCTAACGCAGACAAAAGCATGCTTGGGACCGAAAGTCTTTATATCACTTTTGCCTTTTAACATGTAGATGTCTGATGTCTGTGGGTGTTTGTGTGTAGTGGGTGTGTTTATGCACGTAGTATGGTCACACTCTCAATCTCTGAGCCTAATGATAGAACCAACTCTGTCCAAAGGGAAGCTATAACTCAGTGGCTTCTTTGCTTGTGTGTCCAGCCCATGTGTAGCTTTGAAAATAGCAAAAGCCTCGTTGCAAAGCCCTTTGAGATCCTTGGATGCAAAGTGCAAAGTAAATGACAGGTATCATTATTATGAACTTTATTGCTACTATTTTATTGTATTTCAGACTAATATCAATTTAGCTTCATGATAAGTGCTACAAAGTGGGAGAACTTGAAAGGAAGCCTGAGAAAGGTTGCACAAGAAGGACACACGAGTTTCCTAGAAACTCCACCCCTGCCCCAATCCCCCTTGCTCAAGTCAATGATAAGTTGACTGTCCCTTCAGGATGGAGTTTCAAGTCATCATGATCTTTTTTTTTGTGTGTGTGTTACGCGGGCCTCTCACTGTTGTGGCCTCTCCCGTTGCGGAGCACAGGCTCCGGACGCACAGGCTCAGCGGCCATGGCTCACGGGCCCAGCCACTCTGAGGCATGTGGGATCTTCCCAGACGGGGGCACGAACCCGTGTCCCCAGCATCGGTAGGTGGACTCTCAACCGTGCGCCACCAGGGAAGCCCCATCATGATCTTTAAAAAAGAGGCCTGTCATGGGGGTACTGCTGCCAGGAAGTGAAACACCATGTACAGTGAGGTAACCTCATTAAGTCATTCAGCAAACCTTTATAAGGCTCCTATTGTGTGCTGAGCTCAGTGCCCTCTGATACTCTCCCTCCACTCTAAGGGGGAGACTGGGACCTGCTATGAGAGCACATAGCAGAGACTAGCCTGGACTGAAGAAATCAGCAGGTTTCTCCGAAAAGATCATATGCCAGGATACACCAGGACTCCCAGTAATGGAAAAGACATTCAGATCCCTCAGAGAGTCTGGATGTTCTGAGTCTTTTCCCCAAACCACTTCACCCTGAAATTTAGGAGAATATAGCTTTGGTCTGTATTTTAAAATGACACTAACAATGATTTTATGTTCTGAAATAGATGAATCATTTCTTGAATAGAATATATATTGATCATACTCCAAGGGCCAAGCACACACAGAATATTATCTCATATATGATTATCAGATCATCCTCCTGCCACACCTATGAAGTGGTGACGATAGCCCTCTTTTTGCCTGTGAGAAAACAGAGAAGTTAAATGATTTGTGCAGAGCGCACACTTGTGGTCCTTGGCGGGGCCAGCAGGCGACTCAAAGCCTGTGCCTTGTCAGCAGCACAAGGCTGCTTTATTCGATTTACTGGTTAATGATGGCAGCCAGCATCATCTCTATCATTTCTGTCAGCCACTCTGACTGGAATAAGTGCAAATAATAGACCTACTTTAGGACCATGACAGGTCTGCCAGTTCTTCCACCTCCTACTTACAAACCCTGCCAGCCGGGGACGAATCTATTTTTTTTTTTTTTGAATCTATTTTTTAAGAGCCTAATAAGAGGAAATTCCAAAACCTCAGTAAGCCATTTAATTGTTTTACACCATTCATTCTCGGCAAATATTCCGTCTTCTAAGTTAAATCCCATGTGCTGCTGTTTTGTTGTTGTTATTATTCTGCTTCAGTTGTGTTTGAAAGTAACTGGTCACCATTCTCTGAATATAGTCATTTGGAAATTTGAAGATCGTATCGTCATCTCCCAGTCTTCTTGTTCCTTTCACTTTTCCATTTAGGTCTTCCCTTCTGGCCTTTTAGTGTTTTTCAGTGCCTCTTTGGAACCTTCTCCAAGTCCTCCATACCTTCCCCTTCTGCCTCCCCCCACCAACCCCTCACACCCCATCCTATGTATTTTGGTTATTTGGTTACAGCCTTGGTTTAGACTTTGCAGCTGTCTGTTAGGATGTAACCTAGTGAGGAGATTACTAAGCCTTAGGAGTGTCTCTTTCCTTGTCTGTGTTTCCCTGGAGAACAAGTTACCCTTGAGCATTTCAGTTACCTTGTCATTAAGAACAGAACTTGAGAAATCAGGCTTTTAGCAGGCTAAGGTTGCAGAGGCTGCGCATGTCATCTCAGCTGCCCGAAGCCGCTCCTACATCGTTGACACATCCCCTCTCCTGCCAGTATACCTGTGGAGCTAATCATTCCTATCACCTCCTCCTAAAGAGCTGAAATCATCCTGGGAAGTGGCTGTGTGGGACCTGTCATAAATTTGGTCTCCCGGGAGAGGTATTTGAAAACTGCCTAAGAGACCGTGCCTCTCGATCCAAGAAGAGGTTAGATAAAGACATTAGTGAGGGTGAACTAGTGGGGAGCCTTGCAAAATGCAAGGATGAGTAAAGGTTGCCCAGATGATCCTTTCAAGAGCTCTTCTCTTTTTGCTGGCTGAAGTCTTTTGCAGCTGGGAGCCTCCATCATTCAGCGGCAAAAAAAAAAAAGCAGTCCATTTGGAACATAGGTATTGGGGGATTGTGCTGGGTGTGGATTCCACCACAAATTACCATTCAAATATGGTAACCGACAAGCTGAGAGTCCAGAAGAAATCAAAACCGAATTGCTGACTTAGAGCTGGGGGAAGGGGATGTCTGTAAGCGCAGGGAGCTCTCTGCCTCTACAGAACATCCAGGCAAATGTGTTAGTGAAGGTTTTCATGAATTATTCATTTATGGTGAATGAATGCAAGCAGCAGTCACATGGAAATGACAAGGCTTATAATCAGAGTGCTACTTATTTGTCCTTAGGAAGCAAGGAAGAAGCTTATTAACAACTCACAAACAGGAAGACATTTTACTTAGAGATATGTTTCTATGGAGAAGAAATTTGCCCCTAGCCAGCCAAATAGATAGATATCATTTATTTGAGCTTGCATTCAAAATCAGCTTTTATTTTATGTCTTTTGAACTGCATTTACTTGCCTTTTCCAAGTGTACTTTATAAATAATTGATACAACTGAGAAGCTATTGGCTAACTGAAAAGCCATCTCTTCATGTCTTTAAGTCTGACCTATGGCTAAAGCCAAACTGTTCAGGCATTTAGGGCCTTTTATAAAGGGTCTTTATAAAGAGGCTTTAGCTCTTTACAAGGAAAACAAATATCAGAGTTTGAAACTGAATTTTTTTCGACAATAGTGCATCAGAAACCAATCCAAAAGTGTTTTCGGTTAACTTAAGTGAATCAAGCTGACTGCATGACTAATTCAGATTAATGGTGCAGAAATCAGTCATTAAAGAAGAAAAAAAAGATTGATTTACTAGTCTCAACAGAATGGCCATAAATTCGCATCTCCCCTTCTATTACTACTCTCTCTGTTTAAAACATTTGAAAGCACTAGTAAACATCTCCTCTGCCTGAGTAGATGCAGCATATATGCTATAAAACCCAGCAAAGGCTCCAGCAGGATGCGGCTCTGTTAGCTGTATGACGTTTTATTACTACCATTGGCCCTCTTGCAGTCAGGCTTTCATTGAAAGAAAAAGAAGTTACATTTCCAAGATATCAGATATTACATCTATAAGATAAAAGCAGCAGTAATACAAAACTGATTTTTTAAAAAGAGTGCCAAATTTATTTTGCATGGTAAATTTAATTTCTGACATCCCTGGTGATAATGATTACAAAAGTGTTCTTGTCAATATTGGTAAATCAGTGCAAAGCAGATATGTTTAGTTGACCGTGGTGTGGGTGTCACTGGTACCTCTGAGTTCTGAGCTCTGAACGTTATAAAGTGCAGCCTTATTGCAGGGCAGGCATCCAATTTTTAAAACATCATATAGATTAGAGAGAGATGAGTGTTCCTGAATTATTCATAGCCTTTTCTTATGAAATGCCCAAAATATAATTTCAAATGGAAATTAATTTAATTCATACAAAAATAAATGGGTCTAGAGCTCATCTGAAAGCTTGAGTTTAATCTAAGGGGCACTGATAAAAAGTACGGATTACCTTGGAGGTAACCAGTTATGCTTTTCAAGAACAGAATTGGGTGGGTTATGTTAGGCTGTTAATGTACATTAATTTCACTTACGACTTGTAAATCAAGTTCTCGTTAGTTAGCAGAGATAATTTATTGAACACTGTTCTTGCCATATTCATTGCTAGTCGAAGAGATCCTTGAAAACTATGTTTTCTTAATTCAAGAAGTAATTATTAAACACCTATTAGGGGCTTCTCTGGTGGCGCAGTGGTCAAGAATCTGCCTGCTGATGCAGGGGACACAGGTTCGAGCCCTGGTGGTCCAGGAAGATCCCACGTACCGCGGAGCAACTAAGCCCGTGCGCCACAACTACTGAGCCTGCGCTCTAGAGTCCATGAGCCACAACAGCTGAGCTCAGGTTCCACAGCTACTGAAGCCTGCGTGCCTAGAGCCTGTGCTCCGCAACAAGAGAAGCCACCGCAACGAGAAGCCCGCGCACCGCAACGAGAAGCCCGCGCACCGCAACGAAGAGTAGCCCCCGCTCACCGCAACCAGAGAAAAGTCCACGTGCAGAAATGAAGACCTACTGCAGCCAAAATAAATAAATAAATAAAATTTAAAAAATAAAATAAATAAATTTATTAAAAAAACAAATCACCTATTAGGTATCATGTGCTTTCTTAAGTTTCAGAAGTATCTGCCTTGGTGAACAAAGCAGACACAATCTCGGACTTATGAAGTGTATTGTCTAGTTGGGAGCAAGGCATTTTTAAAAATCATTCGAAATCATTAATGAATTATAATTGGGAAGCAGAGATGGTAAACTCCAAGAGGCCATGAAACATATCTATTTTGTTTATCATCCTATTGTCACCAGTTGAACATTTGTAAATAAATTATTATGCAAGTGACCTAATTTGCCAAATAGGTTTTCCCCTCTGAAATAAAAGTGTATAGACCCCAACACGTATTAGGTGCTTCATTGGTGTTTTGATGATTGATTGAATAAATGGTGATAAAATACTACTAGGGAAAAGTACAGGGTGCCTGAGAGCATGCCAAAAAAGGTCCCATCCTGGTGTGATTGCCCAGAGAATGTTGTAGGATTACTTATGTCAAGGGTCTGTGGCAAGAAGGAAGGTGGCACTTTCATAAAGCTGGAAGAAAGTCATTATGGCAGGTGTGTGTAGCCCAGGGCCGTGAGCTGGGAAGGCAGTGAGGGCCCAGATGGTTCAGGGCCGTGGAGCCATGTTGAGTTCTATCACAAGGATATGGGCTTACTGGTATTGCTGATGAGCTAAAGCATTTGCCATTTTGCATTGGCTATTTTACTAGCTTTTCGGGACAAGATAGGGGCTAGGGGCTGGGTCGAGGATAGGATGCAGATACTAAGGCAAAATTCTCTTCCTGGACACCCAGAGGTCTATGTCACCAAAGGAAAAGTGGGGTGACGGGTGGGCAGTTCTTTTAAGGAGATTCCCGATCTTTATCAGAGGTCCTCCCTTGAGCCTGAGGAAGCTTTGAAAGGGAAAAATACATATTTTAATTGAATTCTGCTGATATTTTTGTGCCTTTTCTCAAGCTAACTATTTCTACTTCATAGTAGAATTTCTACTTTCAAATTCCTCATTTGTTAAAAGAGGAAATACAGTATTTGCCATCCAACTTCAGGAGCTTGGCCATGAGACCCAGTACAGAGCATGAGCTCATTCTAAAAGATACAAGTAATATGATGTCTTTTAGAATGTGGGCCAGATAGCTTTCTTGTTTTCCCAGTTTTTGCTTCAGTTGGATTTTTGTCATTGTCTTCAGGAAAAACAAGAGACTGAGGACTGATCTCTGGGGAACTAGTTTGGTTCCATTTTGAGGAAATATTTTCAAGGATCCTTTCTGAGAAATACTGTGAAGTCATTTTGCAATTCTGTAAAATTGTTGGTGGGAGGAATCCATTTGCCTCCATAGAAAGGTTTGGGATTCTAGAGTTGGTGGGTTTTAAAAGAAATGTATATGCTAGGAGTTTTGGACTCTTTTGTATTTGTTAGATTGTAGTTCTTCAATTAAAGCTAAGGGTTGATGTTCTTTAAGATCCCAGCCTTACTCAGCGCTTTCACTGCCATGTGCCTGGCTTCGATCCCTGGTTGGGGAAGTAAGATCCCACAAAAAGAAAAAAAAAAAAAAGATCCCAGCCTTAAGCCACAGTCTCTTGATTGAAGTATAGTAATTAATCTGTTGTTTGGTCAATGCTTCATAATAATAATAATAATAACAAAAACAATCACAACTAATTTTATTAAGCATATTCAATATATTTAATATGTGATAACTCCTAATGCCCTGAGGTAAATCTGTCACCTCATTTTACTCTGGAGGAAATGGAGGCACAGAGAGACCAAGTAACTCTGCCCGAGGTTTCACAGCTAATACGTGGCAGAGCTGAGATTCCAATTTGGCAGACCAGCTCCTGAGCCCATGTTCTTTACTACCCTACTTTACAATGTAGTTAGTGCTACAGGGAAGAAATTAGCTATGCTGTCTTTCCATTTCACATTCTGCTTGATTATCCTGGCAATTTGCTCTCTTTACAAAAATAGGAATTTTAAAATCCCACTTAGGAGAAGAATGAGTAAATAAGCATTTCTCATTACAAACTGCCTCCTCCTCTTAAGACTTAAGAGTTTTGTATTCACCTCTTCAACTCTTCAGTTTCCCCATCCCAGACAGAGACTAGTTTGCTAAATTAGGCCACAACACTTCATTTAAGAAGGTCCAAAGGAAGCACATCTTTCTTCTCATAAGCAAATACAAAGATAGCAGTCAACAAGGTTTCTCTAGTCGGTGTGTGAGATCATGTTACATTGAAATGAGGGTGAAGTGTGGGCCCCGTATAGAATGGATTGGGTCTGTTTTTAAGCAATTTCTCTCACTTTTTAGGGACACCTTCTATTTGGAATTTAAGAACTAGGTGCTGTACCAGCTCAATTTCACTTAATAGAGACACACTGACTCCCTCCTATGTGCCAGGTGCCAGGTTAAGGGCTGTGGGCGCACCAGTGAGCAGTAAAGAATACCCTTATCGTAATGAAACATATAGTCTCACTAGGTTGAGAACATCTGCTTTTCAGTTCGAGCCCTAGAATCTGAATTTGAGAGTTTCAAGGGCCTGTAGTCTGATCCATTCACTAAACAGATGATGAGATGGAGAGCCTAAAAGCTAAGGAAGTTTCTTCTCCAGAGTCAGAAACTCTAATAGCAATGGCATCTGGACCCCCTGCTGCTTGCCCACTCTTCCTGCCATCTTCTTGCTTTTCAAGCTTTTTTTCAGTCTGTGCCCCGCCCCCCAACACCAAGTTCTTTTGTTGTTATTTTTTTATCTGCTCAAGACTTCTTAGATGGCTGTGGTCTGATTTTGATGCTAATATTGATCTTCCCATTTTCCAACCTAATTTTTTTTTCATCATTCGCCTCTTCCCTTTGCCTGTCCACATACCTGGCCTATCTGCCTGTCTTTAGAGTTTAATAAGCAGTCTCAGGAGGTCATGGATCTGGTGAAGACCTGGGAAAGAACAGCAGTCTGCCGTGATCCTCCTGAGATCTTGCAAACAAAAGCACTGGCCCTTGGCTCCTTAAAGATAGTTGGGCTTGCCCACGGGCAAGGAAGACCAGCAGGCATCTTTACTGACATCCCTAGATTGGATAACATCCTTTGGAGGGAAAAACGAGGACATGAAATCTCTCGCTGTGGTACCTATCATTCTGTTAAGGACGGTGAAAACACAGTCTGTCATCCCTGACATCGTAATTGAAAGAAAAGCTTACATAGATTTCAGCCGTAAGCAGTATGTTTATACAAGTGTATAAAGAGGAATAATCTGTCAAGTTGGAAAACTCTTAATGCTGTGGGACTCAGTTTCATAATTGAACAATCCAATATGAGCTCACACGTCTTACCTTGTTCCATACCTCAATAATTTTTAGTAGAAATACTTTACCTAGAGGCATATGGTTATTAAAAAGGAGGCTCGGCTCGCTCAAAGCCTGGAATTAACGCATGGCAACAAGCCTGCACTGGAGAGAGACTGTTGGGTCTTTGTTTTCACAACTTTACTGCAATTTGCCATCTTATTTTCAGAGCCTAGCTGATGTGTTGTTTGGGAAGGTTGGTTTTTTTTTCAAGGAAGAATACATAATTTCACATGGATCAGTGACTTCTCATGTTAGCAGTATTGCAGAATTTTACGACTTCATTGGAAAGTCCAGGGCGCAGTGTGAATATCAAGGGGAAATGGACCATGGATTTATTTTAGTATAAAAAAATCAATAATAACTTAGTTATGGGAGCCATCAAGGTGGGATGGGGGCAGCCCTATATTGCAAGTTTAGAATAAGTCCTACTTTTTTTCATGACCCGTATGGGCTTGGGCAAATGTAAATGTCTCTGAATTCCGCTTCCTCCTAAGTAAAATGGGAGTAATAGGACCTACCTACCACGTTGCATTGTTTCAAGTCACATGAAGGTGAACATATTTAGAAAAATATGAAGCAGTGTATAAGTGCAATATAAAAAATTTTATGCAATGTATTAAATAATTATTATTTCTACATGCACAAAGGGAATTAGACAATTAATGCAAGTATTCCAATACCATTCTTGCTTCAGTGGTCTGAATATTCTGGACAAATGATTATGTCTCAGGCCAAGCTACATAATAACTCCATTCTAATCCTTTGTATATCTAGTGATGGGTAGCCATAGATTTTTTTGTTTTTGCAGTTTTTGTAGTTTTAAAAACCTAAGCAAGAAGCCTAGGAAACTCCATTGGTTTTGCAGGTGGAGTTGGGGAAATTATTTACAGAATCTGGGTAAAACAATAATTCAAAATTATTCAGAATTCAAACATACAGCATTCTGTAATAACCATTTTTCCCTCCAAGTATATGTTGCTAATTGGCCTGATTGGTATCATTAGTAATTATTATAATCCCAAGGGAACCCAGTACCCTGAAAGATTTTCTTAATTAATGAGGGAATACTTGATATTTTAAAATCTAGGAGACCTGTGCATGGTGTGGAAATAAATGACCTAATAAGAACATTGAATTAAATGAAACATACTATTCCCCAATTATTCTATGCAGCTGGGAGTTTTCCATAGTTTAGGGAAGAACGAAAACTTGTTTTAAATTTAATTACTTTTGTGTCTTCATTTACATCACCATTAAGTTGTTTAATTGATTTCTTTTTTAAAAAAATAGCCCATCAATAAAAACTGATAACCAAGGTTATCATTAATATGTTGGGAACAAAATGTAAATGATGATAATGTGTTGCCCTTGTTTATGAGGATGATACTGCACATCAACATAATCAAATATTTTTAGTTGTCTTTCCTATAACAGTTTTTGCGTGTCCCTGTCTGCACTCAAAGCATTACCTCTGGTGACTAGGGGAACAGATATATGGTAGAAGACTGTATGTATGTATAGATTTATGTATCTATATGCATGCATGTATGTATAGATGTCTGTCTCTAGTGGATATCTTTAGATGAATGGATGGATGGATAATTAACTATCTGTAGGGTCTCATTATGAAAGTGGGGAGTTCAGATTATTAATCTTGTACTTAGAGGAACTGACCATTATTAAATATTCTGTACTTTGATATATAGCTATTTTCTTTTCGGCAAAGGTCCCAAACAAAACATTAAGACTAGAGAATACAAAACAAACGTCTGATGACTGAGCAGCATTTTATACCTCTCTGACTGAGCTCTTCACCTCTGAATGACATAGACTTTAAGACCCAGTGACATTACAACTACAGAATTTTGGAGCAGTTGAAACCAGCAATTTCCTAGAATTGTAAAAGCTGAAGGGCCTTCAAAGGCCTTACTAATCCTTACTGTTCATCCATACTCCAGAGCTCCCAAGGGTACATGCCAAGAAATACCCATAGTACTTCATTTGCTTTTCTGAAAACACTCATTTCATTGTTACAAGCTTCTTCTATTAGCCTATCTATGTAACCACTCACACGCATTCTATTAATAGAACTGGTTGTAATTTGTGTAATCTCCGTAAACTCTGTGTAAAGGTTTTATATATATATATATTTTGTTTGTTTGTTTTTGCGGTACACGGGCCTCTCACTGTTGTGGCCTCTCCCGTTGTGGAGCACAGGCTCCAGACGCGCAGGCTTAGCGGCCATGGCTCACGGGCCCAGCCGCTCCGCGGCACGTGGGATCTTCCCGGACCAGGGCACGAACCCGTGTCCCCTGCATCGGCAGGCGGACTCTCAACCACTGCGCCACCAGGGAAGCCCTATATTTTTTTTTATATTTTCATATATACAACTTCCTAAACATATAAATCTAGGACTAATCTAGGACTAATCCTTCTATGATGTGTGTGACTCTGATAGCAAGCTATGTTTCCAAGGGACCTTTCAGGCGAGAAGAACAGAAAACTTAATCTTCTTTGGAATCATAACAGCAATGCGAAGGAAGAAAAAGAATGGCATTCTTTTTCCCAGTTTAGGCTCCATAAGTCACCCATGGGAGGCCAATGAGCTCCAAAGAAGAGGCTCTTCATGCTACTCTTCCCTGAAACACAGGAAGGCGTTGGCCTGCAGAGAACATCTCTCTGCAATCCTTACCCAGCACTTAGCATGAGGGATGTTTTCTTTTTTTTCTTTTTTTTTAGAAAATACATTAATTTGGGAAGCACACGTTTCTATCACAGCATTCAGGATAAGATGGTTTAACATGGAAGACTCAGAGGTCCTGAAAGGTGTTTGTTTATTTGTTTGTTTTGTTTTATTTGTTTGTTGTTAAGTCTTTACTTCGATGGTTTGACATTTATACAGCTCCCCAGAGCAAGGGCATCAGGAGATTGAGAATCTAGCCAAGGAGGTCACTTGTTTGCCATTTTTAATAAACACAAATAATTCCCTTTTTCCCTCAGTCCCATATTCCCTGGCTCATTAAATCAATTTAAGACCCTTAAATTTTTTTCTGGCAAATTGAAGCAAAAGAACTGTGTACTCCCCCAAGGAATGCTTACCCAAGTCCTGCAGGTCAGGCTGAAATCAGTTTCTGTCAAACAGCCTAACACCTCGAGCTATGATGAAATGAGGGATTGGTAATTGGGGGCTGGGCTCCAGACTCGCCTTGAGAAAGGCTGGTTGCATTGCTGTGAACCATAATCTAGCTACTTTGGTTTGTGACCTGGCTTTGTTGGTTTTTTTTTTTTTTCCACTCAAAGTAGAGAACTGTGAAAAAGTCAAAGTGGATTTCTATTGGGAAATTATGAATGAAGTTGGCTCTGCAAATCCAGATAGTGAAAGTGTATCCAGAGCAAAGCCAGGCAGGCTTCCTGGCAGAGGTGTGAGAGAGTGTGGATAAAACAAATGTACACAGATCTCAGGCTCTAAGGTCCTCCAGAGGGCAGAGGCTTCAGAGTAAACACACAGGATTTCACCACCAGGTCCCTTTCCTGAGATGCAAGGGTTGTAGGAGATTTATCGGCTTGTTGTCTATTGAATATCAGTTAGATAACAGAGGTCAGGAAATGAACTGGAATTTGATGTATTAACTAGGAAGTAGCAAAGGAAGCCAAGCTTGTATTTCATTTGTTATTATTTCCCTAATATCCTTAATTATGTGGCTCCCATCAGGGGATCTGATCTGCTGCTCATGTAATGGTGTTGTCCCCGCTGGCTCTGGACATGGGAAACAGGCAGTGAATCCCCTGATCAGGGCATTGAGAATAATGTTTGCTATTTTTTCTTTTTTTTTTTCTTTTTTTTTTTGTTTCCAGGCCTGTCCCAGGCTCTCTATCTTCTCTGCTCCATCTTCACAACAGACAGAGACAGCCCATGCCAGCCTCCATGCCAGGGACCCTGCCCAACCCTACAATGCCGGGCTCTTCCGCCGTCTTGATGCCAGTAAGTGCTTCTGACTTCTGCCGAGGTTGCCCCATTTGAAAGAGTACAGAAAGAGCTGAGATCTAAGCTGACAGGGAAGAAAGTGGCTTCTTCTGGATGGAGAGTTGAGCTGGGTGCCAGTTTGCTTTGAGTGCCTCGCTGTGCATCCCTAGGCATCTTGCTGGCTTCTCCATCCTACAGTGCTTCCCTAATGAGGCATGGTTCCATCTTCCTGCTGGTGACAAGTGAACTTGTAATACCCAGGGAATGGAATTTGTCCAGGGACACGGGATTTTATGACTACTCCAAAGCCTATAGCTTGGGCTACATACAGAGTGTCATTAAATTGCCAGTGAGTGGTCTAGCCAGGACTCAGATTGATAATTAGGATAATAACAATAATAACGATGGTACATAGTAACTGCTAACACGTATCGTGTGTATCATGTTCTGTTAATCACGTTAGCAGCGTTTATTGAGGGCTTACCATGTGCCAGTCACTCTCTAAGCACTTCATCAACACGTGAAACAACCCTCTCAGGTATCCCATTTTTTTTGAATGGAGAAAGTAAGGTAAGTAGCTTGCTTGGCTGAGAAGCAGTGTAGCTGAGTTTTGAACCCAGGAATTCTCTCTCAACCACTACATGATCCGTACATTCTCTCCTTTCCCTCTCACAACAAACCTCTGAGGTATGCACCGTTATTACCCTCATTTTGCAGATGAGGAAACTGAGGCACAGAAGGCTAAGGAACTTGGTTAAGTGACTAAGTCACTAAGAGCTAGTGAGTGACAGAATCAGGATTTAAATCCAGGTGGTCTGGCTCCTGAGTCTACACGCGTACATGATATTATACTGCCCCTTCCCGAGTCTACACGCGTACATGATATTATTTGCCCCTTCTGAAAACAACAGATTCATGTAGAACGCAGATACAGACTGTTTCAGAGCAAACCTTGCTCTCCTGCCACGGGATCCCCACCCTGTACATCGTCATCCTCCCTGGCATTGTGCTTCGGTGCACATGGCTGGTGTTACGATTTACAGGGCCATAAGGGTTCTGAAAAGCCTTAGAGGTGATATGACAATTCAATTAAAACCCTCCCACAATAATATCAGGAATGCTTTGCAGAGCATTTTTAGCATTCTAAGGAACTGTCTACATTTGCTGTTTCATTTTGTTCTCGCAGCAGTCCTGTGGGAATATGATCGCAGTCATTATTGATATACTTATTTTACCAATGAAAAGCTGAAGAGTCAGACATTGAAGGGATTTGTCTAATGTCACACAGCTTGTAAGGGAAGAGTTGTGACTAGGACACACACTCACCTCATGCTGAACAGCCCAGATCATCCCAGGATGAGCAATTTGCTCATTTATCCAAGTGGAAGCAGGGGGGTGGAGAAAGCCTTGGTGGCCCAGTTGTAGAGACATGGACCTGCCCACTGTAAGTATCAGGTGGTTCAGGCTAGAAAGATTCTTTGCAAAATTGGGTCAGAAGGACAAGTGAGCTGACTGACTTTACCTGCACCACTCACCTTAAACATCTTTAGGTAAAAGGAAAACAGCACCACCAATGCTGTGATCCTGGGTTTCATTCAACCCCACTAATTGCATGGAGACTTCTACCACAAGCCATCTTCATCCAGGCTTTAAATCCTTCTTGTCCAAAATAGTTTCCTTTCAGGAATTCTATGCATTGTCCAGAAAAATATCACTACAATGACCTTTTTTCCCCATTTGACTAAACTGTGTTCCATTCCCAGGGGCAAAGGTGGGACATTTAGGCTGAAAAGACCCAGAGAAAAGCGTGCCTGGCACTGGTTTCCACTTCATTGTACAACTTGAAATAATAGAGGAGTTGAACAGAAAAAGAATCTTTGGGACTTACCTGGTGGTCCAGTGGTTAAGATTTAGCCTTCCAACTCAGGGGGTGCGAGTTCGATCCCTGGTCAGGGAGCTAAGATCCCACATGCCTCATGGCCAAAATACCAAAACATAAAACAGGAGCAGTGTTGTAACAAATTCAATAAAGACTTAAAAAAAAAAAATGGTCCATGTCAAAAAAAAGAAAAAGAGTCTTTAAAGTTTTAACAGAGAAGTCAATACACTTGAAATTTTTAAAAAATGTTGATGCTTCAGAATAGAAGCAAAAGATCAGGTGCATGGTAAAGAGCCAGTGTAGATAAAGAGAGTCAGGAGTTCCAAAACCATGTCAGCGATGTGTACAGCTGTCATGAAAATAGTGTCAATCTAGAGCAGTGATTCTCAACTGTGGACAGTTTTGTACCCGAGGGGTTATTTGGCAATATCTGAAGACACTGTTGGTTGTCACAACTTTGGGAAAGTGCTACTGGCATCTAGTGGGTAGAGGCCAGGGATGCTGTTAAACATTCTGCAATGCACAGGATAGTTACGACGACAAAGAATTATTTGGCCCCAAATGTCAGTAGTGCCAAGGTTGGGAAATCGTGAGTCGGTGTGACACTAATGTAGCTAAAGAAAATTAACACAAGGTATCTAAAAGCATATGCTAAGAGTTCTAGGCCCTAGAAATCTGGGTCTTTTCTTCCTTATTATCAAGTCACCAGCCCTTGCACTGTAGTTTTGGCTTGTCAAGTGTGGTCTTTCCGTAGAGTTCTTGCCCTGAGAAATCATGCATCCTGTGGCATAAAAGATTAGTTTATGTCTGTAGGTGAAGGTGAGATTCTTAACTGATCTGTAGTGCATGCTGTCAGGCTACATATTTCACAAAGCTCTAGGTCAGAAACAAATGATGAATTTGTTTGTTCATTCATTCATTTCATAAAATTTTGTTGAGCACCTGCTATGGAGCAAGCTCTGTGCTAGATGCTGGCATGTGGTGAAGAAAAAGGCAGGCGTTGCCTTCCAGCACTTCACTGGGTTGTGATTTCTGATCTTGAAAGTCAAATGCTGAAATAATTTGGGAATACGAACACCCATTTATACTTACAAAAGCCCAGTGAACTGCAGACATTTTAGCTCCTTTTTTCCAGTTTGTTTCAAGGGAAAAGAAGAAGCTCAAAAAAAGGTGATATCCTTTACCTGGATGTTTTACCTACAGTGCTCAATGTCGCTTAGTATTTAGCAAAGCCACTCCCATCTTCTGACCTCTTAATTCTAGTCCACTCATTAAAGCCACACTCATGGGCAGAGCGTTATTAGCACAAAGCACCAAATGGTTGTCTTAAAGAGGCTCTTGCTAACCCCCGATAATTACTTAGGTGGAAAATGCTATTTTTTAAGATAGGAAAATCAGCCTGTTTTCAGTATTCTGTTTAATTTGTCAGTCATAAGGTAGAAACGGTCCTAGACTGTAATTTTTCTGAAAAGTGGGAAGCGTGGCTGACTCTGGATCAAGAGGCAGCAAGCAGGCTACTCTCACTTCTTCGTAGAGCATGATGGCTACAAAGCATGATGGAAAACCCTGGATAATCATGTGTCCTTCTGAACCATCCTTCTTTAGGAAGCTGAAAGCAAAAGCTCCTTTGGACTTGATTTCCCTCTAGGAGAAGGTCACTAACTGGAATAAAGTGTTAAATCCTATTCCGACTCTCCTATCCCCTAGCCTCTGGAAGTGGGAGTTATGAAATAATAAGCATTTTTTAGAGAAATCTCCGTGACTTAACAATGAGAATATACAAATGTACTTTATGACACTGAACTGTACACTTAAAAAGAGTTAAAATGGTAAATTTTATATTATGTATATTTTCCCATGATTTTAAAAAATAATTTAAAAAATTAGACTACCCAGGCTGCCTGGAGATTTAGAGGAATATGAGAGTGAATACAGTTGGCACTCCATACCTGTGGGTTCCACATCTGCAGATTCAACCAACCATGGATTGAAAATATATTTTTTAATACCAGAAAGTTCCAGAAAACATCGCTTGAATTTGCCAAGTGCTGGCAACTATTTACGTAGTATTTACATTGTATTAGGTATTATAGGTAATCTGGAGATGATTTAAAGTATAAGGGAGGATGTGTGTAAGTTTTATGCAGTTACTATGCCATTTTATATAAGGGACTTGAGCATCCTTGGATTTGGGTATCAGAGGTGGGTCCTGCAACCATTCCCCAGTGGATACTGAGGGACAACTCTATTTTATTTTGTTGAATTGGTGCTGCAAAAGGTTTTGCTAGAGTGGTCTAGAAAGTTCTCCTTCATTAAGTAGCTCCTTTTGAAACAATTTCACATATTCAAACATTGCTAGATAACTGATAAGCTAATTCTGGCCAAGGTAAGGCTGATGGTGCTTTGCTATGACAGGAAATGTGCCCCAGTCATTCATGAGAGGCTTTAGGCAGGCAATTCTGCTAATCCACACGTGGGTGTCATAACTATACCCCCCCCCCAACCCCTGCCCTTGGGGTGGACACAGCAGGAATGGCAGTGATAGAGTCCCAACAATGGTAAAGGGTCATTTAGTTCAACTATTACTCTCAACTCTTGTCTGTGAGGTTTCCATCCTCCACACTTTGACAAACTCCAGTGATAAGGAACTCTGTATTTTCTAAGAATATTTAGGCTAACTGAGCAGAAACCTGGTTCCCTAAAATTTCCAACCATTGTGTTCATTTCCATCCTTTGGCAAATGGAAAAACTCTTTCATTGAAGAAACTATTTCCCCCCTGAGGAAAGTCAAATTATTTTCTGTGGGATTTCAGTATTAAGTATTTTATTAAGCATTATTCTAGTTCTTCAAAAAAGTGCTAATTTTCTACTAAACAGAAAATATGAATCAGACACACCCTTCCTTGACTGAAATAGAGATTTTGCTGTATTTACTTTTTAACAGGGATGTGCCCCGGGGACAAAAGAAATGAAATGGAGTTATTTGTAGTGAGGTGGATGGACCTAGAGTCTGTCATACGGAGTGAAGTAAGTCAGAAAGAGAAAAACAAATACCGTATGCTAACACATATATATGGAATCTAAGAAAAAAAAAAAAAAAAAAAGGTCGTGAAGAACCTAGGGGTAAGACGGGAATAAGGACACAGACCTACTAGAGAATGGACTTGAGGATATGGGGAGGGGGAAGGGTAAGCTGTGACAAAGTGAGAGAGTGGCATGGACATATGTACACTACCAAACGTAAAATAGATAGCAAGTGGGAAGCAGCTTCATAGCACAGAGAGATCAGCTTGGTGCTTTGTGACCACCTAGAGCGGTGGGATAGGGAGGGTGGGAGGGAGGGAGACGCAAGAGGGAGGAGATATGGGAACATATGTATATGTATAACTGATTCACTTTGTTATAAAGCAGAAACTAACACACCATTGTAAAGCAATTATACTCCAATAAAGATGTTAAAAAAAAATGCCAGAACTCAATTCAGATATTTGAATGTTAATTCTAGACACTAGGGCAGGCCAGCGGGACAGTGGGGGGCATTGATCACGAGTCTTCAGCACCCTGACTGCTTTCTTCACCTTTCCAGAGACCTAGCCCTGCTGTGAGGCCTAAAACTGCTCCTGTGTAGTCAGACACAGTTAACAGGGAAGAGAAGATGTTCCAGGGGCAGCAGCTCACATACCTCTGCTGGATCATTTTGATTGTGGTCATGAATTAGAGACAGGAAGACAGGTCATCTTTAAGAGGGTGGCTTTTTAAATGAATTTTTTCTTATTGCTAAAATGATTCACATTTCTGTATAAAATTTAGGGAGAACAAAAAAGCCACAGATAACCTGAGATAACCATTTGGTATATTCTGTATCCTTCCAGCATTTTTCTATGCATATGTTATTCTGTGTGGCTATAAAAATAAGCATGATGAGTAGTATTTGGAGTGTTCGCAAAAGTGGAAGTATCGCATACTTTTGTTTGGAAATGATCTACCATGACAACACGTAGTTCTCTCTTTGGCATCGGGCGTATTCTCTAGAAGGCGCAGCTTTGGATGATTCTTTGATGTGCTTGAGTTCAAGGCTCAGGAGTATATTGTTTACCCTTCAGCAAACCACAGGCTTTGCCGGGAGTTATTCACAGAAATTCTAAATGATCCATTTGAAAGAGAAATGCAGGTTTGTCTATGACCTAGACTGCCTTTCTCAGACTTCTGATTCTGTTACTTTCCTTTCTCTTAGATGGAGAGACAAATGTCAGTGAACTCCAACCTCCTGGGAATGCAAGGTCCAAATCTCAGCAACCCCTGTGCTTCTCCCCAAGTCCAGCCAATGCATTCAGAAGCCAAAATGGTAAATAACAGTTATAATCATCCTTTTGTTATTTCATGACTTTTTCTTTCTCTTGATTTCTGCTCTGACTTCCAAACTTCACTTAAGTCAGGTAGATGGCTCTGTCTTTGTTTCAATGAATAGGTCTTTCTGTGGAAAAGCTGTGCAGAGCTTGGCTCTCTCTTTGAGGCTATTTGTTACTGAACCTTGGCGTCGGATGCTCATATAACAAACATTGGACCAGCATGTGGCCTTAGTGAAAGGGACTTTTGGAAGTTTGGGGAAATCCATAAGAGTTGAGGAGGGATTCACCCAAGTATGTGTATATTTGCTCAGAAAGTGAAATTAGCAAAAACAATCCAGAGTTTCTCTGCTTTGAGGTAGTCACAGTTTCAATGCCACTCTTCCTGTCCCCAAGGGCCACCAAGACAGATATGTGATTTTTAAGCACATACTACTATGAAACTATTTTTCAGTTTTTGTTATAGTCATCAGATGTGACATTGAGCTAAAAGGACCAGTGCCTTGTTTTCTCACGGGGTAACAGCAGCTCATACTGAAATGTGTGATTTCAGGTGACAACTTCAGTGACTTTTAACGTATGAGACTGATGTGCAGTAAGGTCAGTCCTTCCAATCAAAGTGATAGATTCACGCATTTCTATTCTACCAAATATTAATAAAAGCAATGCATGTCGATCTTGGCCATATAAAGTAAATTTGCTGGTTGTATTTAGTGGAGTTACTTGAAGTAGGTCATTCAGTTTTCGTACAAATTCTGACACCACAGTTAGTAAGGTATCAGATGTCAACAAAATACACTGCAGCAAAGTTTTTAGTATCTGATATTGGATAGATAGCTTTTGCTAGAAGTTGGAGATTTATTTGGTTTGCTGACTGACAGCGTTAGGGACCCTGTCTAATGGCTGGGGTGAGGATGTTATTAACATCTCTGAAAATTAGCCATCAATACCCAGTGACTTCGTTTTCAACGGCAGCAAGTTTTTTTGGCGCCTGCTTTGGTCACGTTCTCTTGGAAACTTCACTCATTTCACTTGCAGCTTCTCAGCCCAAGGAAGCAACTGAACTCCCAGTGTTGGCTACCTTGGGCAAATAAAATCTGTGGTTGGGAGAGTTCTCTTTGCTGTGCCACAGTCCCTGTGACATGCCAAATGGCACCGGCACCTTCAGCAAAGCTCATTAAATCTTTTTGGAATCGGCAAATATTTTTTCAACTCAAGCCCTGCTGAGCCAAACAAAATACTTGCTGGCAGAGTAAAGTCCAAACTGGCATCTGTTTTGGAGACCGGAGTAATGCCATTTACATTTTTTTTAAGGAAAATAAAAAATGAATTGTGACGGTACTTAAGAAAAAAATAAAATTAAGTTATTCATGTGAATGAATATGAATAAGTGTTCTGGGTCTACGTATCCGATCCCACTCCTCCAGCTGGATTATTTCTGAATCACCTAGTTTAGTTCAGGGTCTGTATCCCTGTTGAGGGACCTCCCAGGCAAACTTGAGGTAGATTCTAAAACACAATTCCAAACCAAATTTCCCTGCAGTTGAGTTTCATTGGATTTTATGCCACCACTTGACTCTGAAGTGTCCTACCCCTCTTCTTGCTGGCAAAGAAGGAAAATGCTTCCAAAGGGATTACAGGTTTATAGTTATTTATATGTATGAAATAAAAACATATGATACGGCAGATTGATAGTGAATGATATCAGCAGGAGACAAGAGGGAGAATTGGGCTGTACTTATAAAAACAGTGTTACCCTGTAAATGTTCGTTGAGTTAAATGTTGAGCAGGCATACTACTCTGCTGATTCACGTTCTAAGTGAATGAATATTTCCAGATCCATGATGTCTGGGCAAACCAACTGTATCATGAAGTAGATACAGCTTTTCCCCCTGCTCCAAACTCCCACGCCTAACCCGGGTATTGCCAATACAGATATGGATTACCGTTAATCCAAAGGGAAAAATTGTACTATTGGCCACTTATATTTTGGAAGAAGAGCATTTACCTAGTAGCTTGGAAAAGCGTTAAGTGAATGACTTTCAATACATTGCTGAGCGTCCCTATTCTGATTTCTGCTTGCTTTATTCACTGGAGAAACCCGTTATTGCCATCTACTAACAGTACAGTATTTTCTAGCAGCTTTGGTTTACTTAGATGAAAAGCTTTTGTAAAATACAAAGTAGAGGGCTTCCCTGGTGGCGCAGTGGTTGAGAGTCCGCCTGCCGAGGCTGGGGACACGGGTTCGTGCCTTGGTCCGGGAGGATCCCACGTGCCGCGGAGCCGCTGGGCCCGTGAGCCATGGCCGCTGAGGCTGCGCGTCCGGAGCCTGTGCTCCGCCACGGGAGAGGCCACAGCAGCGAGAGGCCCACGTACCGGAAAAAAAAAAAAAAAAAAAAATACAAAGTAGAGAAGGAAAAAACTCTTCCACAATGTTAATGTCAGCCAGAGCCTCCCCAGGTTTCTCACAGCTATGGGCTTTGTTGTTTTATGCCTAATTTTCTTCCTGTGTAAGACTAGAATGGATTCCAGATTTCAACTAAGACTCTGGTTTCGCTGTTTTCAAGGACTTTTCCAAAGGTCACACATGGGCTATTGTGATGAAGGCACTGTGTGGGGTGTGTTCTCAGAGCACAAGAGAAAGCAGAGAGCTGCCTGGGAGGTGTTGCCTACCTCACAACGCTGCAGACCTAGTCTCCTGGGAATGGTGCTGTCAGAGTGTCCGCTTTACACTCCCTCTTGGCCACTGACAAAAGCCATCATCCTGAATCTCTGGGGAAACTCAGAGGTCCTCGAGGTGGACAAAAGCTGTAGACAGGATTGCTTTACAGGTACAGTTTTATTAGAAGCTGTCTGACAAGTGATGGCTCAATAGAAGACATCCATTTTGTTTGCCCTAAATCGGTCACTTCTATTGTGGAAGAGAGCAAAATCGGCGTCCCCAGTAAGCTCCATCTTGCATTAACCTGAAACATCTTCAATCAAAATCATACATGTTCTTCCTTTGATTTAATGTGTATTAGTATCAAGCAGTGCACTTCAATGTACTATAATCACATCTGTCCAAGCTGATTTGATCGTAAGCCTGGCAGATAATAATTTAGTTTTATGGATCTTTTTCTGAAGAATTAAGCCAAGAAACATATAACTTCACAATTATGCAAGTGAATATGTGCATATTGGGTTTCGTTTGGGGGTCAGAGCAGACTCAGAGCTGTGAGAGCCTTCCATCTTTCTAACCACACAGAGAGATAGGCTCTTCCTTCCAGATTCCTGGGATGGATCGGTGGGTGTCTCCCCTGAAAATGGGGTTGGCTAGGAGGAAATTCACTGGATACCTGATGGACGGTTTTTACACTCAAAGGGGAAAGGGAGAGAAAGAGGAGGATGAGGAGAGAGAAGTGGAAAAGGGGAGGAAGAAGGAGATAGAACAGGTAGGAAATGCAAACCAGACTGGGACCCGTTTTTCTAGCCTTTGCTGGGTGCGAGTGATTCTGCAACGATGTGGATGTGGTGCTCTCAGAGTTCTGTAGATTTGTGTTCATTTCTATCTGTGAGAATTCGACCAATTCTATCTAACTTTGAAAAAGGTTTTCCTTTTCTTCTTTTTAAAGACGTCAGTAATAGGGTTGGAAACTAAATATAAGGGGTGGGGAGAACTTGTCCATACACCTGTCTTGAGTCTCATTAATGATGAGGTGACAACTATCATATTGGAACTGATGAAAATGAAGATGGCATATAAACAACAATTCATGGAGGGCTCTGGCTACTCTGCCCAGATTCCACCTTCAATTCGGATAGGGGTAGGACGCCTAGGAAGTATTGATACCAGTGAGAAGGTATGTATAGCTGTGACCTGATTGTATTCTCAGGACAGCCCCATAACAGGGATATTGTCCCCATTTTACAGCTGAGGCAGCTGAGGCTCCAAGAGGTTAAAAAAACTGGCCCAATGACACATCACTTAGCAAAAGCTAAAGTCTCAGACTCTAATGACTTTTCCATCACAACATTGATCCTTTGATAAAAATACACAGCTTCCAGGTATCAGTAACCAGAGGATTAAATCAAATTCTTTTTAGGTGAGTGTATATATACATACTAACGGGAGACAAGGATGGCAAGGATAGTTTAGATCTCCAGATAACCTGGAGAAACTGTGGAGTGGTTGTTTAGTATGGAACTTACCTCTTGGTTTAACCAGAGCTCTGTGGCTTCACTGACTGCTTCAGCCTCACTGCGTCTTATTCAAACACATTTTAATCATGACATGTCTTGTTTTACATGTGTGTCTCCCCCACTTGATTGATTGGAAGCTCCTTGAAAATAATCCTTGCATTGTGTAAGCTCCGTTTACTGAGAAAGGCCCCATGAATGAGAACGGAATTTAATTGAGTTGAGTTGAATTAAAATTACGAGAAGGAACCAAACCCTAGCCCTGGAAATGAGGGTGAGATGGAGTGAGTAGGGGGTACGGGTGGGGCTAAGAAGGAGAGGATAAAGTGTGTTAAATGTTAAGCTAAGTATTCAGTAGCTGACGACATTTGATGTGTTTGAAAGACATCTAGAAACAATATCCGTCATATTTTTTCCTTGAGAGGAAAGCAATATGTCTGTTCCTTAGAAAACAGAACTTGGAATATCATTGCCCTCCTAGGAATTGAGAGCAGTCAATACTAAATGCTGTTTCTTCCACTGTGGTGGATTGATTGTGCTGTATTTTGGTCACCTACTGTCAATACCTCATCCACAGTTAGGTTTGCAGATTATTCAATGAATACATAAATATATACATTAATGAATGAATGAAAGAAACCAAAAGGATTGAGAGTCAAGACCTTTTAGAGATGGAGGGCACTTAGTGAAGAACTTGCCCAATTCCTCATTTCACAAGTGAGGACACCAAGCCTGGTAAAGACTTAGGGAGATCAAGCCATCATTTAAACACAAAGCTGGGCTCCAACAAAGGCCTTCATGCTTCTATCCAGAATTGTGCTTTTTCCACCAGCTGTACTGATAAATTTCTAACAGTGCTTCTTTTTTTGGCTCGTGGTTTCCTCCTGGCAGATTGGCAGACAAGAAAACTGGGGTGGTAGAGTGAGCAATCCATGATCAAATCTCTACTTTGTTTTGAATGTCAACCTGGGTGTGTTTGTGTTTGCCTTTCCCCTCCCTAATTATCGAGCTGGATAACTGTTTGCCTGCAGTGCCCGTTGGCCACCCACTGTCCAACAGATAAATCGCAGAGAAGCCTGGCTCCATATGGAGTTGCCTGGAAAGTTTATACACATGAAAAGACAGTCTCCAGGTAACATCTCTCTGGCACTCTTGAGAAATGCAGTTCTGCGATTTGCCTATTTGCTTTAATCATCCCCAGCGTCACTTCCTAAGTGTCCAGGAATAAAAAGGGAGTGAATAAATAGGCTGTCTGCTTCTCAGAAGCTTTGTGGGGAGGCAGGAAATGCTGTTGACTTGACAGACGCTCTCTTCTCATTAACTTTCGAATCATGCCAGCAGCCATGTGTCCCTGTAGCCAGTGATCAAAATGTGATGATGGGCTGAACCAAGATGACCACTCTTCAGAATCATTCTCCCTCAGTGCTGTGAAAAACCACTGTCCAATATGCAGGTGGATAGGAATTAGGTAAGATTCTATGACAACAATCACGAAAATCTAAGCTGTCACTAATATGCAGGATGGATCTTATTTTAAGGGCAATGTGCCTTCTTAAAACACCATGGTAGAAAATAGTAATTGTTAACAGTAATTAATCACTTGTGTATGTGGAAATTATGTTAAGCATCTTGCAATATATTATCTCATTTAATTCTCCAAACAATACGCTTAGGGAGGTACTGTTCTTAATCTCATTTTATAAATGAACTGAGAGGTTGAGTAACTTGTGAAGAACAGACAAGCTGGTAAAATATGGTGCTGGGATGTGAAACCAGGCATTGGGCCCTTGGTCCTGACCGTAAACCGTAATGTTTTGCCAGCAGTGGGGATGATCGTCTTATGAGTTCATATTAGTAGAGCACTTTCCAAATTGCAAAGTGCTTCCATGTACATTGTCTCCTCGGAGCCTCATAGCAATTCTCTAAGGTCAACAGGGAATTATTACTATCCTCATTTTATAGACACAGAGAGGTTCTAAGTGACTTTTCCAGCATGATCCAGTGGCATAACCAGGCCCTGAGCCCAAGTCGTCTTTGATTTTTGTCCTGTTTCTACTATATCATGCTGACCCTGGAGTCCCCATGATAACTTATTCTGAATCAAAGCGAAATTCAGTGGTATTAAAGTATCAATAAGACGAAGCTCAAATTAATAGCTAGGCCCAGCCACCTAACTATTAGCTTCTCTAGTCCTCATCACCTAAACACCAGAGAGAAGGCTGATTCACATTTCTGTCTGGCCGAGACAACTGCTGAATTAAAGAACAAAAAGCAACAACACAACTCTAAGAGCTCATAGAAGCCCTGACTCCTTTCTCTTGGCTGAAAGTATAAACTTTCACATGCCATTACCACTTTGCCCATTTAAACTGTAGAATGTTTTTTAATTTAGGAATATATTGTGTCGAGTTTTTTGGTACAATGTCAGTGATTAGATTATGAGATCACTGATAAGAGCTAGCAACCGTGTATTTATATTTCTACAGAACAGAATAAATTCCTACAGCATTTACATTCCGTGTGCTGATCAGGATCCCAAACACATGGGATTATACATTTGATTATATTTGTTTTGAAAGTGAGAATTTGAGAGATTAGCCATTGCTTATGAATCACCAAATTCCAAAGCAGGAAAGGATTATATTGGCAAAATTCTTTCCTTTGAGAAACAAAGGTCTGAAGTTCAAGTTAACAGCTGGTCTAAGGTCACGAAGCTAATTAGCAAAAGAAGGGGAATTAGAACCCAGATTCCAGGTTTTCAATTTACAGTACTTCACTCTCCATGTGCTAGTCAGGAGTTGACAGAGAAAGCCACCTGCTGGTTGCTGTGATAGTGAATTTTCTAAGGGAGTGTTTCCTGAAGCGTTGTCAGTACCTGGGGAGAAGAGAGTCAATCAGCTTTTCCCTTTTATATCCAATGAGAATTGAAGTTCATCATCAGAATGCCTGAAGGAATGGGTCCAGTTTCTATAATTCTTCCTGAGACTTGGGGGTCTTGACATGAGACCACTAAACTATTCTGCTTGGTTATCCAAAGCATGGATTCATGATAAGTTTTGCCTCTCTTGGCACCCAGTACAAACTGACTTGATTTTGCCTGCCACCAAGCAAAAGTAAACTTCCCACTTCTCATTGCTGTGTTTTTTGGGACTGCGTGGATCTTACTTGGGCTTTCGGAGATCTGTTTCGTGCTGGTGTGAAGTGGGGACCGAGCTCTCTGAGCATCCATCACAAAGCGGTATTGAAATGTCCCTATCCATCGGCCCTCTCTGGGCTCTCCCCATCTCCACCCTCACCAGCGGCTCCGCGCGCACACACACACATTCAGATAGTCTCCTAGGACTCACTGTCTTCCCAGTTCTCTCTCTTTCTCTTTCTGCAAGTATCCACCCTGTTTTGGTAACCATGGCAACAGGTGAAACACAATCCCAATATTTGCTTGCCGCCTCTGTCACCCAGCCCAGCACGCGCATCGCGGGCTCTTGTTTTTGTGTTTGTTTAACATTCCCAAGCCTGAAGTCAGATGCATCTGGGCAAGGACGCCATGCACGGTCGGTCTGGTTTGGAACACCCCCTCTCACACAGCCTTCAGGCATGTCTTCTTTGTGTGTTTGTATACGTGTGTGCACACGTGTTTCCTTGTCTGCTTTGGAACGTTGTACAAATAAGTTCAGCTTAAGTTAGAATAGCCAAGCGGGAAAAAAAGGAATTTTACACATCTTGTTACAAGGAAGTTCTGCTTTGCAGAGATATATTTTGGTCTTTTTCTTGGAACTTATGTCGCTTACACTTTCCAAGATTTTTGCCAGCACCGCTAATAAGGAAAGGTTGCTTTGCACTTTGGGATGATGGTCTGCCTTGAGTTGGTTTTTTATGTGGCAGGTACAGCAGATCTGTCAGAAAACCTGTGCCTTGAGGGGGATGGAAGGGGGGGGCACTGGGGAAGATAGAGGAGGCAGAGTTTTCCTAAACGTGTGGGATTTTTCTTTTGTTAAAAAAATAAAAGGGAGAACCCAATCTTCAAATCCCAAACTAACCAAGAATATTTTTTTCCTGTTGGTATCCTTTCAAATGGTCTTTCTATCCCCTGTTTGTTTGAAGATCTAGCTGTACTCTGTAGTATTGTATGTTTTATATATTTTATTTGCCTTAGTACAAGATGAATCATTAGGTTCTCAGAATCGGTGAGTCTCAACAGTAAAAATAAATACATCAAGTATTTTTATTTTGGAACGGTTTTTGCAATCACCAGACAGAAGATGTGTTTAAGGAGGATGAGATTTTCATCCAACTGTGGCCTTGGATTCTAGAGATTAGAAGTGCAACCAGAGAGGCCAGGCAGTAACCTGATTTCAATAGAGAGCCAGCATCTGATGAATAAGAGGGAACAAGAGCGCGCTTGGGTAGAATTTCAGAGTTGGCAAGTGTTTCACTTGCACCCTTTCCTGGTCTGTGCTTCTCCCTTTTGGCACCTCCGCATGGGAATGTGCCCATGTTTCCAGGGTACCAGTCCTGCGTCCCTCCCAGCCTCTCCTGCTTCACTCAGCTCCCAGCTCCGCGCACCATGGTCACTCTCTGAAGGCCCCTCCCAGGAGGCTGGCATTTTTCTGAGGGCTTCTGGCTGCCTTGCCTCTCCTATCCTATTTCCTTCGCTTTGCAAACTGCACTCCTTCTTTTTTTTTTTTTTTTTTTTTGCGGTATGCGGGCCTCTCACTGTTGTGGCCTCTCCCGCCGCGGAGCACAGGCTCCGGACGCGCAGGCCCAGCGGCCATGGCTCACGGGCCCAGCCGCTCCGCGGCACGCGGGACCCTCCCGGACCGGGGCACGAACCCGCGTCCCCCGCATCGGCAGGCGGACTCTCAACCACTGCGCCACTAGGGAGGGAAGCCCCTGCACTCCTTCTTTTTTACAAGACTTAGCTCAAATGCACATCACATTTCCTGCAAAGTCTTCTCAACTTCCTCAGGTAGACAGGAGCCACGCCTTCTGCTGGGGTAGACTCCATTTGCACCTTGTTCATCTATTCCTTGTACAGGCTTTATTACGTGTTATCGTCCGTGTACCTGCCTCACTGCCAGCCTGTGAACTCCTTGAGAACAGAGGCCAATTTGATGCCATGTCCCAGGGCTGGCATCTTTCCTGCATGTTTTAGGTGCCCAGTAAATGTTTGTTGATAGAATGAAGGAAGGAAAGTCATAAACCAGTTTAGATGGAGATGGTACTGTGACTTAATATGCTGCTCCACGCTTCGGGCTTTTTTTTTTTTTTTTTTTTTTAAAGTTTCAGGGATAAGGTAGGACTTAACTCAGATGATATATTCACCAGTGGTAGAATTTCAGAACCCATGACAAGTGGGTGGGCGAGAGATATTTGAGCAGGTGAGAATCCTTCCCACAATTTCCCAAATCCCTGCATCGGTATCTGGGGGCTCTGCCAGCCACAGCCAAGTGTAGCTCTGCAGAGAAGCCCTGCATGAGACTTCTGGTTTATATCCTGCTTTTGAAAAATTTCACATGATACTATGAGCATTTTGTCATATCACTAAATATCTTTTGAAAGCATGTTAATAATTGTATAATTTATCCCATGGCTATCACATAAAAATTTTCACTTTATTTCTATTTCTGGGTATTTAGATTTTCTCTACTAGAAATAACCTTTTTTTTTTTGCTGTACGCGGGCCTCTCACTGCTGTGGCCTCTCCCGTTGCGGAGCACAGGCTCCGGACGCGCAGGCTCAGCGGCCATGGCTCACGGGCCCAGCCGCTCCGCGGCATGTGGGATCTTCCCGGACCGGGGCACGAACTCGTGTCTCCTGCATCGGCAGGCGGACTCTCAACCACTGCGCCACCAGGGAAGCCCTAGAAATAACCTTTTGATTAGAAAAATAAATCAAACAAAAAACTGATCTGAAATTATTTAATTATATCTTTGATTATTTCCTTAAGATAAATTCCTAGATTTAGGATTACCAGGTCAAAGGGAATAAACATCTTAAAGACTTGGTATATATACTGCCAAATTTCTTAAAATTTACACTTATTTTCCTTCCTTCCTGTAACACAGGAGGACATCTATCTTATAGCATTTTCAGAAGCATTAAACATTCTCATTTTAAAACAAAATCTTGGCCAGTTTTTGTTTGCATTTTGTACATTATGGTAATGTTACACATCTTTTTCTATATTTGTTGGCCACTTGATTTTCTTTTTTTAATACATATCTGTACTTTCATGCAATTTTTCTTCTTTGGGGTGACTATTGGAATACAGGGAACAAATGATAAAGCAGGTTATCCTCCCTCTACTGCATTTTTCAAATTCTTAATAATTAGCTGGCTTTACTACCTTACTTTACTAATTATATTTTTGTTTCTAAAACTCAGTGCATGTCTGAAAATATATTTAGTAGTTTTTTGGTGTTTTGTTTTGTTTACATGACTCTTTTGCTTGGATGCACAGTGTTTTGAGGGTTTAAAAAATCTCCTTAAGCTTTCTGATTTTTATAGTTATTCAACTGACTTATTGCAAAAATGTTGGCTTCCCTAGAAATATGAATGTGGCTCTTCCACATTTTCTGTTTATCTAACCAAGCCTTTGTTTATTTAAATATAAACCCAAGTATCTTAAATAAACTGAAGATAGGTTTGTGTCTCTCACACTTATCTGAGGTAGATTATATGGATCCTGCTTTATCCCATTTATGAGAAATCAATCTCTGACCATTTTTATTTCACCAGCCATGATGGAAGTATATGGATTTATATTGATTGAACTTTATCATTATTACTCGATGGTTAAATGTCATTGAATCCATTCTCAAGCAAGAAAGTTAAACTGAAAATATAAAATAGCTTAATTCCCATGGGGTGATATTAATGGAGTATTATTTTAAGGTTGAGTGAGTCTTATGTTAACCAGACTATAACCTCCTTACTAGTGCCTAGGCCCCCTCAGGGGAGGGATCTGACTACCTAGCACATAGTTGGCACAGAATGTCTCTTCGTCAAATCAATGAATGTGAGTAACTATATAATAATATCAAACATGCATTGAGTGCTGATCATGGGCCATGTGACCATGTGATTTTCATGTTATGAAGATTCAGTGAGGAACTGCACGTAAAGCACTGAGACTAGGCATTTACATGTATTCTCTTATTCCATCCTCACAACTATCTTATGAGGTAGGTATCCCTGGTTTTTTATTTTGTTGTTGTTGTTGTTTGTTTTATTGAAGTATAGTTGATTTACAGTGTCATGTTAGTTTCAGGTGTATAGCACAGTGATTCAGATTAGATAGATAGATAGATAGATAGATAGATAGATAGATAGAGAGAGAGAGATCTCCCTGTATTTATAGGCAGATTAGCTGATGTTCAGAGGACAGTGCCCAGGATCACTCAGCCAGCAAGTAGCAAACTGAAGATTTGAACCCTACTCTGAAATCTGACCCTTCCATGCTGGATCTCTGCTCTGGCAACCCAGAAACAACACGGTGACTGGATTCTAGTAGGGGTAGAAGCAGTGACAATTAATTGGCAAATATTTATTATTAGTGTCAACTATGCACTAGGCTTCCTTTTTTTTTTTACTTCTTCTTCTTTTTTTAAGCAGTGGACCCCTGACATTCCTGAGGGTTTTGCCTGGCATTCCTGTGAATCCCCAAACCCATGCAGGTAGCACATCACATCCCTGTACCCAGGACAATAGGCAGAGAAAACCACATTGCAGTCCTGACCCTGGATGGAGGGCCAGACTGACAGTATTCCTGCCCAGAACTGTGTAGTAAATGTAGTTTAAATCTGCACCCCAGCCAAAAGTTCAAATTACTATAGGTCCTGGAATTTGAGGGTTATCTTTTAGTATTTGAAACCTTGAATGTTAAATTGGAAAATACCAAGTCTCTGTGCCTTTAACGATAATGTTAATAATGACTGACAGCTCATATTTTAAGATATGTAGAACATTTTCCCACCTTTCACACAGATGATCAAGCTAGCCTTTTATGGGAGCCACAGCTCTCAACTAGAATTAAGAATAAGATGAGTTTGCTTTTTGTTTTTCTTTGAGAAGTAGAATGAACCATTGGTTGAGAACAAAGACCCTACAATCAGACTGCCTGGCTTCAAATCCTAGCTGCAGGACCTGATTGCTTAACCTCTCTGTTCCTCATTTCCTCATCTGTAAAATGGGGATAATGGTAGAGCCTCATAGAGTTATTTTCAGGATAGCATGAGGTGATACAGGGAAATCATCTGATACAGTACCTGGGACACAGTAATTTCTCTTTCTCTTTATATATTATTTTCTTTCCTTTCCCCCCTACTTCAAAGGTTACTTCTCTTTCTTTTATTGGTTTAATTCATGATTTTTAAAACATACTTGTACAAAGTTCTCATAGAAGAGAAAACTGAGACTAAGAGAGATGAAGTACCTTACCTTTGATCATTCAGCAAAGCTGTGGTAAATTCAGTTCTAGAATTCAACTCCCAGTTTTGATTAATGCACTAAATTACTCTGCTCCTTATAGGGACTTAGATATGAAAACCCCTGGGAGTTACACAGCTGTTGCTTTGAATTCACCAATTAATTGAAATATGTAAGAATAAAAATGACTTTAAAAAAAGTTTAAAATAGTTAAAAGCTTATTTTAGTAAGTGGAGCTCAGTGCAGCATATTTTTGAATCTCAAACACATGTTCTTGTTTTATGGTTTGTTAGTTCACAAACATATGAATATGAAAACATTTTATAACATTGAATATTTTAATGTTAAAATATTAGGGCTAAAATTACACAAAAGATGAAAGGCTCACCAAGAAATATATATTAAATTCCACTGCCTAAAATAGGCTTTCACTATGTCTGTACAAATTACTTGAAATTATACAAATATTTGGAATATGTCTAGCCACGAGACTCAGCTATGTACCCTAAAATGACATGAGTGGTGCCATGCCAACTTTTGGCATTTCTTTTTTTTCCAAAACACCTAGGATCATTATTGGTTTGAATGAGAACTTCCCTTATGCTCTGCAAGTGGGTTTGGAAGAAATGCTAGTGAAGGAGAACTTCCCAGTCCCTTGGATGGAGGTGGTTGAGTCTCTAGGACATAGTTAAGAAGGCTCTTTGCCAACATACCCTTTGGAACAACCATACCCATGATAACAGAGTGTGAAGACCTGATTATTTTCAAATCTGATGAATGAGTCCAGCTGTTCTGTAGACTGCTATGGGGTATGTGAGAACATGGGATCACAGCAAAAGCATGTTTATCTCACTTCATCATTGCAGTGAATTTTATCTCCTGGGAATTTTCTTAAAGAGCAAGTCTGGACAGTCATGGCTTAATGACCAGGAGCTCTACAAGCTAGTTGTTCCTCAGTTCCAGTTATGCAGAAGACAGGGCCTGCATTTGTAAGGAAAGATAAGCTAAAGAGCTGTGCATGTTCCTTAGACAAAGATAATTTGTCACATCACCACCATTAATCTCTTAGTTCCCAGCTCACTTGGTTCCAAGATATCTGCTTTGTAGATTTATTATATATGTAGAAATGTCTCTACCAGTCCACTGAGCCATCAGTTCCTTTTTTCATCCTTTCATTGAAAAAAATATCAAGCCCCTCCAAAATGCCAATATTATACTTGGTCTTTGGGAATAAAACCATGAATAAGACATAATTCAAGCCTATAGGAACTTACAGTCCCGTGGAGGAATCAGGTAAATATATAGACAACCAAGTATATTGTGATAAAGGTTATGATAAAGTCAAGTGCAGAGTGTGTGTCAAATCCACCTTCACAGTGATGGCACTGAGACCTCCAGAGTGGCTCTCCAGGAAGACCTCTTGGATGAGTCAAGCTCCTGTGCTCTTCAGCACACTGGCCAGTAGCCACATGTGGCTACTTAAATTTTAAATTCATTAAAATAAAATAAAATTTAAAACTCCAGTTCTGAGTTTCACTAGCTGCATTTTAATGTTCAGTAGCCACATGTGGCCAGTGACTACCATATTGGACAGCACAGATAAGGAACATTTCCATCATCACAGAAATTTCGATCCAACAGCACTGGTCTAAGCAGATGGGAAGGGTGAGAAGGAAGGGTTTTCCAGGGGGAGTAAATAGAGTGACCAGAAGCCTGGAGATACTAGAGAAGAGATAGCATAGGAAGTTAGCTAAAAAAAAAAAAAAAAAATTTAAAACATGCATGTATGTATATATGTATATATGTATGTATGTATTCATTCATTCAAGAAGCATGTATTGTTTATGCTACAGTTACAGATTTTGCAAAGACACAATGCCAACCTCTAAATAACCTGTATATATTGAGCAAGGTTGGGGGAGGGGTCATAAAAAATTACCAAAAACTGTATTTGAGTTCAAAAGAGAGACTGATTATTGGGGGTCAGGAAGGAGACTTGAAGGGTCAGGCCAGTTCAGTCTTCATGAAGTTACTGCTTTTGATCTGGGTCTTGAAGAGCTGTTAGGATTCAGACAGGGAGGTAGAGTTAAATTCCTTACCTTGGTTAAAAAAACATTCGAGTTTCTTCCAGCGTTAGGGTTCCAGCAAGCAGCTGAGAAGCTGAGGACTCTCCCCACCGGCATATTCATTAATGTCTTTCTCATAAGACTGCCGTTTGTACAATGGGGAGCTTATTCGGCTGTGCCAACTTACACGGAATAGTCCCCCTTCTGAATGGTGTTAGCATGGATTAGTTTAGGGAAGCTTGAGCCAGATCTTGTTTGCAGTAGGTGGCTGAAAAAAGGACTTGGGGAGAGAGGTATTAAGGATTATGCAAATCGCTGGCTGATATGTAGGCTGGCAACTGGAGACTTCTGTAAAAGCAGCTTTTATACGCCACTAGTTGAGGGAACTTGGAAGCAGTTCTAGGCATGTTATGGGCAGATGACTTAGGCAGATCCAGTGAAAATAACAGTAAACAACCATGTATGTATATAAATTTTATTCTCTGAATTGTACAATCAGATCTCATAAAACTCACCCCTGGCCACTTATTCCCTAAAGTTAGAGACAGTGAGCACTTCCCTTTTCTGTTTGGTATTTTTCCTCTGCTGGGAGTGTCCACAAAGTGCAATTGAGTTCTTGCTTATCGAAAAAGCCACTTGGCCTTCCATTTCTAGGACTGTGATATTCTTTGTTGTTTGGGAAACACTGGTCACAGAAATCTGTTTGAAGGAAGAGATGGATTCGAGGGATCAACAGAGAAAGGTCTCCTTAACAAAAACTATTCTAAAGTGTGCTGAGACTCACGTGGAGATCAGGTCTTTAGACACTGTGTAAAATGGTGAACAAGATAAAGGGAAAAACAGTTTTGTTGCAGATCCCTATTTAAAATCTCCTTGCTTTTTTATCCTTTTTCAGTAGAAATCCATTTCATACGTCTAACTCTTAAGAAAAGGAAAAGGTAATTGCAAAGATGGCATGAATGGTTTGGGAGAAAAGGAGTATTTTTTTTTTCCATTATCACTTGGCAAGTAATTTCTAAAGTTTACTTAAATGTAGTTTGATATTTATTCAAGCAAATGAAACTTAAAAGGACAATATTCTATCTGGATTTTAGGCTTTGAGCTTCTCAAGACCAGGAACACACTATGAACCCATTACCTGGCCATCCAGTGGATTTTCTACACACTTGTTAAATTAACAGATTTCTACTTGACTGAAGGTTGTTGAGTTACCAAAAGTTCTGTGGGGTGGGGCACATTTCAAAAGGTTTGTATTGCTGCCTTTGGAACTCCAAGGTGGATCTTCCGCAAGCAATTCTTCTGCCTTTAAGGCAGGCCTGATTCTCACACAGGACTGGTGTTCCCCAAGTGTGTTTTAAAGTCAGTCATTCAGAACTCAAAACAATTTTTTTCACAAGAAATGTCAGAGATGGTTACTTTCCCAGGGCTGCCCACAAAAGCCTTTTGTTCCGTAATGTAGCTAAAAGAGTCTGTCTACACGTGTTGAGAGAAGAATGGAGTAGTATAAATAGGACTCCCCTCCCACCATCACTGGAGACAGTGCTTTTTAGTTGCTGTAGGGGCAGCCACCTGGGCTTTACTGAGAAGGAAAGGAAACACGTTTCTCTCTGAGGGGAGCATATCCCTGGAGTCGTCCCTGGTACGGGCTCTTGTAGAGTGAACCTCTACAAAGTCAAGATGTATTACTTTTTTAAAAAGACAACTCAGTACCTCCAGAAAGAAGTGTGTTTTGAACTTTCTCTTCTTTTATTACTGTGAGCTCCACTATGGCTATTTCACACCATTACTGGATTTAGAAACCAGAGGAATGATGATCATACACCGTAGAAATCAATGTCCCTAGGATTCGTCATTAGCAAAGACAGGCATCTCCTACTGGCTTAAGATATCGACATTTTCATAGCTCTTAAAAATAGCCACAGTGCCCCGTTCTCACATCCGACTGATATATTGTGACTTTTTGATGTCGGAGCAATTGAGTGATTGATTCTTTTTAGCACCAAAACCAAAGACAGGAGTGATGGAGATGACCTAGAGAAAGATTAAATCTTCCCCTGCCAGGGCTGAATTAATTGAAGCGATTCTATATGCTTTACTTCATCTTAGACAACAAGCCCTTCATCTCCTCCTCATCGTTAATAGCACTACCATTTTCGAACATTTTTGTCCACCTAGAAATTATATCTATGAGTTCTTAAAACATAAATTACTACCCTGCCAACCGTCACTCACCTATAATGATACACTTGGAAAATTTTCAACCAGTATCACAGACTATTGCTTTTTCTTGCTTTGCTTTCACTATCTGAGAGTTGAGACTTGGATGAAAGTTTAGACCCTAAAAGGCTATGGCTAGTTGTCCTTAGTGATCAAGGCTATTTTTGAAAGAAGAAAAAAACCCAGAACTGGACAGTAGAACACTTAGGAAACAGTTTCTCTATTGGTTTGTTGAGCTGCCATAACAAAGTACCATAGACTGGATAACTTAAACAACAAAACTGTGTTGTCTCTCAGTTCTGGAGGGTAGAAGTCCAGGATCAAGGTGTCGGGAGGGTTGCTTCCTTTGAAGGGATGTGAAAGAAGGCTCCGTTCCAGGCCTTTCTCCTTGGCTTATAGATGGCCACCTTCTCCCTGTGGCTTCACATGGCTTTCCTCTGTGGGTCTTTGTCCTAATCTCCTCTATTTATAAGGAAGGACATCAGTCATATTAGATTAGAGCCCACCCATAGGACTTCATTTTACCTTAATTACCTCTTTAAAGGCCCCATCTCCAAATATAGTCACATTCAGAGGTACTGGGGGTTTGGACTTCAATGTATGTATTGTCAGGGGGACCACAATTCAGCCCATATCAGTTTCCAAAAGTAAACCAAAGATTACTTAAATCTTAGACTCTTAAAAGAAAACCCTGACCAAGACTCTGTGATCGGCCTTTGCAAAATCAAATCTCAAATTCTGACAGAACTTCGGTGGGAACCTATAAAGCCCTGCAGTGTCAAGTTGGTCTCTCCAATTAAGAGCTCTCCCTCGGTAAACATAGAAGCTTGCAGATTGGTCCACTTCTGAAGCTTAGCTTCAGGGCTGGGTTAGGGTGATGGAACAAGAGAGGTGCCCAGGGTACAAATTTAAGAAAGCACTCACTCTTAGGGTTGTGCAAATGATGACTTTGCACAACAGTGAGAGTGAGTGTCCCCTTAAGAGTCGTGCCCTGGGTATCTCTCTGGCTCACCCTAGTCCCAGTGCTTCTTTGGAGGAAGGAGAAAGCTGTCACTATGTCACATTCACATGGCTCTTTCAACTACATCCTGGCAAACATCTAGTGTTTAAGTGTTCTCAGAAGTAACTGAAAGTGTGATTAACAGAGGTCGGGGGAGGAAATATGGGTCCTGAGTCCTCACCTGGTTGTTAGTGACAGCCACTGAACCAGGGATAGCTTTTGAGGTCCCTGTGCCGTATCTCCACATTCATGACCCAGTGGCAGACTTGCTCTTGTTTGGCCATATTCTCAGCCATGTACTCAATGGCCTAGAGAACAGCACGGAATTTGGGAAGTGGTTCATTGCCCCTTTGCGCGAGTCTATGCCCAGCTTAGAATGTGCTGAGATTTGGGGTATTGTATCAGTGCCCTGGCCCCGTCTGAAGTGCCCGGCTGTGTTCTGAGAGCTGAGAAGAAGCAGAGGCACCCTCACCTCTGCCCATGGCTGTTGCCTCTGCCACGAACTTAAGAAACCTATCTGCCATGGCAGAGCAGAGCCCCGTGGCCCAGAGCAGATGTGGCCACGTTGGCTTTTGGGGCTGTCTAGACAGGGGAGAAGTTTCCTTCTTACCCCCTTCAGTGACTGATCTGACCACTGAAGCAATGCAGATGTTCTCCTTCGAGAAGAGGCATGATTAGCGAGGCAGTGAATGCTGCTGTTTTCTAAGAGGCCAGCAAAGACAGCTCAGTCCAAGGCTTTCAGGATTAACATTTTCATGCTACCCAGGACCCTCTGGCTCTCCCCTCTTTTGCCAAAAACCCGCACTTCCTTTTAGAGCCTGCGGGAGTACTCCTACAGAAAACCCAGCTTCATGCTAGCTCAGTGCCTTCATGTGAATTTGTTAGAGGCTGACTAAATGTTTCCTTGTTCTGAGACGAAAATAAACACGATCTCTAACTATTAAAAATGCACTGTAGAATTTCCTTTACAAGTTGGTCTCTAAGGAGATGCAAAGCTAATTTTCCAACAGGCACCCTCTATTTTAGTGTCACATTAAAGTTTCACCGATTATATTAGTGATAATAAATTCTCTAGCGACACAAAGGGAAAGAAATTTCAGTACAAGGGCAGTTGGCCTGTAACTTTCTCATTCTGTCCTGCCATGTGGAGCAGCAAGAAAAGGTAGGTTCAGCACGGCATCCATCTGTAGCAGACCATTTTAACACCATGAAGGCTACTTGAATTGTGTCTTGGGTCTAAATTATCTTATCTGAGACCTTGATGCATGAGCATCACCTGGGCGCTGGTTGGAGATGCAGGATCTCGGACCCCACCTTGGACTTAGTAAATGCAAACCTGCATTTTTAAAAGATGTTCAGGTGGGTCAGAGGCATATGAAGGTGAGGAGAACTGATTTAGGAACTATTGAACCTGAGGAGATTCTGGCCCAAGACAGGAATATTTTGAAGTATCCACTTTACCCAAAAGCTGCTAATTAACTTTAGCAGCTCTGTTACAGAAGATGGCTTTTTCCTGTCAAGTCCTTTTGTAGTTGGTCCCAGACTTATCCAATCTTCATAAGGCCCCTTCAGTTTCTCATGAAGCTTAATTGATGATTAGCTCTATTTGTGAAAAGCTCAGGCCCTAGTAAGTACATGCCCCCACTGGGTACACAACTAAATAGTTTATGAGGTAATTCGTATTTTAATGTCTTTCCTAATGAGTCCTTTCAGTAATGAAATCCCCTGAGAAAATGTTACTGGTTTACAGACATTTCTTAGGATTCTACAGAGGGGAGACTGATGGAGCTAGAAATTTTAGGCTCCAGTGTAGAAAATAGTTGCAGTTCAAAACAGGTCTGATTTTTTTTTTTTTCTCAAGAAAAAATTTTATACCTTCTTTTTCCTACCTTATTTTATAAACTTCTTTATACTTTATTTTCTAAGCTCCTATCTTCTCAATCATTTTCCTTATTAGAAATAAGATTTTCTTTCCTGAGGCAGTTCTGGAACTCCTTACTTCTGCTGTAAGTAAATAATATGAGGGCTGCCAATGTGTATTGTCTTATATGAACAAGAAGGATAGATGGAGAGGAAGAGAAAAAGGGACACACACACGCACACACACACACACACGCACATACACAAACGCACGCACATAAGCACATGGTCGGTGATTTGATGGTCTTTCATTGTATTTTAAATATTCTCAGCAGCATCATTTCTGTAATAGACGGTGAATGCATCAATCATTACTCATTAAGGCTAAAGCCAAAATGAATTCCATAATGAAAAAGAAGCATTTAGAACTGCAAAGTGGCTGAACAACAAGACAGTTATCTGTAGCGTGGCAGAATTCTATCCAAAGGGAGGTACAGCCGATTCCCTTTAAGTGAGGGAGGCAGCAATGTCATACAGGTTTGCTGGCAGCTGTGTAGAACCTGTCGTGGTGAAGGGACTCACCTTCCTGTTTCCACGGCAGAGCAGAGAGAAGACACACGCACTCTTTTTTTTTTTTTTTTTTTTTGCGCTACGCGGGCCTCTCACTGTTGTGGCCTCTCCTGTTGCAGAGCACAGGCTCCGGACGCGCAGGCTCAGTGGCCACGGCTCACGGGCCCAGCCGCTCCGCGGCACGTGGGATCTTCCCGGACCGGGGCACGAACCCGTGGCCCCTGCATCGGCAGGCTGACTCTCAACCACTGTGCCACCAGGGAAGCCCTTTCCCTTTCATTTGTTAATAGCCCCCCTTCCTGAGGGAACAAGCTTTCTTACCTGGATCCAGGAAATGGAGAAGATCCTGAAAGGTGTGGGGAAGGCCCTTCTATAATCACTGTTCAGGGTGGTGTGGTGATGTCTGTTTCTCTAGGAGAAAAGCCAGCACAATATGACAGGGTCAGTGGATGTATTCCAATTGGGCCTGTGGCCACGTGGCTGGCTTTGGTTGATGGTCTGTTACCTGATGGCGTTGGATAAGCAGGATAAAAAATAATGACTTAATAGGCCATGTTTTAATAACATGTCTATAGGTCACTTGGAAAAGGGACAGTGAAGAGCTGAAGCGGAGTGTTTTGTTTTCCTACAGCCTGGACTGCCTTCGTGGTAGTCTAAGCAAGTCCAAGTCTATATAAGCCACATTTAGTGGTAAATCCCTAGAGCTGTGGGTATCTTGGGTTTTTATGAATGAGGCAAGCAAATAGATGTGTAGGGCCCCTTTGAAATCCAAGTTATAACTCTGGTTGTCATCATGTGAAAGAACAATGTTCAGGTAGGGGAAATCTCTTTACTTGAAGCCAGAGTTGGTGATTTTCAGGGCAGAGACTGCATTCTGAGCATGACCCTATTGCAACGAGAGAACATGTGTCCTAGCCAAAGAGGATGAGTTACTAGGGCTCAACGTTGTGAAACAAGAAGAATCCCAGAGTTCTGAGAAGACTCTCCAAATGCCCTGAGCAGGCTTTGTGGAGGCTACTTTGTTCTTGAGCAGTGAGTCTTCATTATCTATGGAACAAATGAAGCTAGGACTTGGCATTGGAGGCTATTGCTGAGCAAGGAAGCCCCTATACTTGACTTACTACGCAGGGCGGAAAACAAGCCTGCCTGTGCACTGGCATGCAGTTAGGATTTTAGAATGGCTTGTAGGTCTTGGTTCTGCAGACAGTGGGCTTGTGAGACACTGCCTGGAAAGGAACAAAATGAAAGAGGGGAAGAAAAGCTCAATGCAGTTTTTCTTCCAGTGACACAGCTGCTTTTGTGCAGAGACGAAGAAAGCAGCAAGAGAGCAGGAGGCTATGAGTTAAAAGAATTTTTTTTTATTTGACAGTCAAAGAGGATGTAGTGCTTTTGAAAGTTCATGCTTCTACTAAAGCTACCTTGAGCCAGTTGCACCTATCTTTGAGGAAGAAAATAGCATGGGGGAATTTGTGAGCAGAATTCAAGCCTGGCCTTATAAGGCACGTGCTCTAGCCCCCTACTCTCTAGGTATTTCAGCATCTGTGAGAGCCAAGGCCTCAACATGGAGTGGTAATTTCAGCAACTTCTCTGAACACTGTTCTGGGTGAGTCAAGTTAGCTCCTTCCCATTTACTTATGAGTTAATTGGCATTTAAACTCAAGTCTCCAGGCCAGTGATTTATTTTAATAATAAGTTAGCCCCATGGCAGGCCCATGACTTCATGACTGCAGCAGTGGAGAAAGGGCACACCGCCCTGATGGATGTCTCAGTGCTGCATGTGGCTGATTTACAAGGTGCTTCTCTGATCTGAGTCACTCTTGCCTCCTCTGCTTCAGGCCGCATTGGGTGGCACCCAGCTATTGGAGAGTCTACCTGCTTAAAGGGACAGTGAAAAGAAGTGGATTGAATACAAGTAATTGGGAGGAAATTATCCTTGAACAAGAAATCATCGGACACTACAAATTGTGAGGGCAGTTTATACACTGGCCAAATCCATTCAGTTTCCGTATGTTCATTGTATGTTGCTTTTGTAAAAACAAAAGACCATAGATGCTGGTATGAACTCAGACTTTAAATTATTGTTTTGAGTTCTGTCAGATGTCACCTGCATTTTATAGGTCTCATTACAACAATGCCCATAATGATGGAATCAGCTGATTTTTCAAAGCAATCTTTAAGGTTATTTCATGTTTATTAGGTTGCTAGGGGTACCTAATACATCAGTATGAGTAGAAGAAGTGTTTAATGCAGTTGCCAGATTTTTGTGCAAGATAAATAGTTTTACATGTCTCAGAAGTGGAACCCAACTGGCCAAGAAGTTGGCTAAGAACTGAAATTTGACATCATTCTTGGCAACTCACCTTTTTTTTTTAATGTGTATAATATAAAAAAGTACACTATATCTTTTCTAGATATAATACTAGACCCAAAGTATAACCTTTAATAATAAATCTATATATGCAAATGATCAAGTATTTTTCCTAATTCTTGGTCATCATAATAGACAGCATTTCAAATGGAATAAACTTTTTCCTTTTTTCCCTTAGTATTCTTAAAATGAGAGTATATGTAGTACACACGTATGTTACAAAGCACAGATGATATAACAAATACCTGTGAATGTACCACCCAGCCCCAGAATGACATCACCAGTCGTTTCTAACCACCTGTGTGCTCTTCCACAGCCCATTCTCCTACCTCACCCTAGGTCACCACTATCCTGAGATTTGTGCTTATCATTCCTTAGCATCTAAAATGTAGTTTTATCATGCATCTGTGAGTTTCTTAGCAATAATATTATTTAATTTTGCTTATCTTTAAGCTTTATATGAAATGGTTCTTGTATGGAGTTATCTGGACTTGCTTTTTCATTTAACATGACAAATTTCTGATAAGAAAACTCATGAATTTCATTTTAAAGAATTGGTTGGCTGTATATTAAACATTTTAAACTCATATCATAGGCATCTGATATACAAGAAATATAAGAAATACATTTTAAGCCTTAATGTGAGCTATGTAACTCTTCCCTTTTAGAGTTAGAGATGCTTACAGTTTCCATACTTATTATATTTTAATTAGTAAAAGATGATTAAAACATATGAATTAAGCCTTATTTTGATGTTTCTGCACTGTAGTAATTAAACCCAGAGAAGATATATTTTCCATGATATACTTATACCTAACTAGCATGTAATAATTATCAAATTAAATACTCATTTTAAATATGGAATTGAAATGTCATGAGTTGAAATCTAATTTTTTGGAATGAATTTATCAGGTAATGAAATTTCAGGCTTCCATCAGCTTTCAGGATTGTGCTAAACATAGGCCTAATTTATCCCTATGGAATCTTTCAATTATCCATCTGGTTGAATACAGATTCTGAAAAATTTTAAGGGCAGAAACAGAATAGTTGATAATCTCATCAAGAATTAAATGGCACACCCCTGGTTGAAATGTTTTGGTTTAGATTCTCTAGACTTTTCCTAAATATCAAGGCAATTTTTTTTCCTTCCGCATTAGCCAACAAAGGAAACAGTTTGGCTGCCCACAGGCCTGGGAAGTATCAGGTAGCACAAGCAGACTGCACATGGGGCAGTGAGGATGGAGCAGAGGGGAGAGGTGGTCCCTCTTCTCTTGTGTGTATTTGTTTACTAAGATGCTGTCCTCAGCATTCTAAGAAAGGCGCGACTCTGAAGAGATGGCCACATCCCTTGGTATTAGGTATGTTATAGAACAGCATCTCTTAAAATAGTTTCCACTGGAAAACATGTATTTTTCTTAACCTCCTTACTATTTCTGACAAAAAAAATGAGATTCCTTTCAGCAACGAATAAAGAATAAATATAACATGTACTCAGGTTTCCATAAAAATGGGTTCAATTAGCCATTTCAGAACGGAGGGTGATTTTTCTACTCAGTCATGGAGTTACTTTGTGGTTTGCAAATTTCTGGGAGGATCCAGTGCCTTCCAGATAGGACTTGCCTTTTTATGTGAAATTTGTGTGTTATAGGTGCATTTTGTTTTTTCTTTTCATTATTAATGTTGTAATTAAAATTTTTTTTTTTACTTTTCATTTTGAAATAATTTTAAACTTACAGAAAATTTGCAAAAATATACAGAGAGTTCCCATATACCCTTCATCAAACTTTCCCTATTGTTAACATCTTCTATAACCATAGAATAATTATCAAAACCAGGAAATTAACATCGGTGCAATGCTGTTAGCTAAACTACAGACTTTATTCATATTTTACCTTACACCCCCAATGTCTTGTTTCTGTTCTGGCCCCCATCTGAGGATCTCACACTGCATTTAGTTGTCATGTCTCCTTAGTCTCTCTAATCTGTGAGTTTCTCAGGCGATCCTCAGTCTTTCATGAACTTGATATTTTTAAGAGTCAGTTACTTTATAGAATGTCCCCCAGTGTGTGTTTGTCTGAGGTTTTCTCCTGATTATTGGGGTTATGTATGTTTTAGAACACCCCAGAGGTGATGCTGTGTCCTTTTCAGTGTATCATGTCAGGGGTACATCATGATGATAAATCTTATTACTGGTGGTATTAACTTTGATCATTTGGTTAAGGTGGTCTCTGTCAGGTTTCTCCACCATAAAGTTACTGTCTTTCCCTTTGCAATTAATAAGTATCTCAGGAGAATATTTTCAGACTAAGGTACTCCTTGTTTTGAGGAAAATCTTCACATAGAAATCTGAATTTGTGAAATAAATACTGTTGTAATTTCCTGCATTAACAAAGGATTCTACATTTTCCCAAAGGATTCACCCCAAGATTTCATTTTAAATAGCAAGCTCAGTTCTAGTACATTTAAAATATGGCTCATCTAATAAGTGGTGAATTATACAACTCTTTGAGGTAATGTCTACTACAGTGTCTTCTTTTACGATAACATATGTCTTCTCCAATAATGCATGAATATATTCTCATCCTCTTATATGATTAGAAAAATAAGTAGAATTTCTCATACCTGGCAGGTCATTGAAAGAAGAAACTAGAGTTTATCTTCCACTCTTTGTTCGTTGCTGAAAGGAATCTTTTTTTTTTTTTTTAATTGTCAGAAATAGTAAGGAGGTGAAGAAGAATACGTGTTTTCCAGTGGAAAATGTTTCAAGAGATGCTGCTGTTCTATAACATACCTAATACTAAAGTAGATCGGCTGAGAGGATATCAATTATATGCCACACATAATGATTCTAGTCTCTGGAAAACAAATTGACAAGCTATACCAAGACCTTTGAGGTTTTAGTTAGCCTTGAAGATGTCTGTATACTTCGGTTCCACCTAAAAGAATCAATTCAACAAAATAATTGCAGAACTAGGCAGAGGGTCTTCACTGCAGTGCTGTAGAAGTGGTTGGGTAAACAACGAGGAAACAGTGTAATGCTGTAGAACAATTAAAATCATATTTTCAAAAAAACAATGTCAGGAGAAAATGCTCTAGTGATCACAGTAATATACTATGTGGAAAAATAAAAATAATACTGTCTATACAATATGTCCCTAATCTCTCTCTCTCTCTCTCTTTCTCTCTCTCTCTCTCTCTCTCTCTCTCTGTCTCTCTCTGTCTCTCTCTGTCTCTCTCTGTCTCTCTCTGTCTCTGTCTGTCTCTCACACACACACACACACCTACCTGGTAGGAATATATCAGAAAGTTATCTTCAGATGTTAGAATCATGAGTGATATTTATTTTCTTCTTTATGCTTGTTTTTCAACTCTTCTACTCTAGGTTTCTTTAATTAACAAGAAAAAAAATATTTTTGAGAAATTAAAATTAGCAGTAATGCCACAGGTACCTTTTGGGGAACTGGGTTCTTTGAAACCTCTTTCCAAGTCCTCTTTTCAACTCTTGTGTAGATTACAACTTTGAAAGCAACTAAATGCAGTTTCTGAGCTTATTCTAAATATTTGTTTGTATGCATATGCACACACACGTTCAGATAGTCACAATGAACTTCTTGGTTAAATAAAATGAATAAAAGTTTAAAAATTAGATCTGTATTTCAAGAAAAGGTTTCAATGTCTATATTTTCTATAGTTGACTTTCTAACAATAAACAGAAAATCTGAGGGATCTAAGGACTGTGATACAAGAAAGGATGAGAGAAGGGTAACCCTATGAGGGAATATAGTTCCCCCCTGCAAAACTAAAGGTGGAGACGGGTGCTGGATATTTTTTCTATTATTTTTTTTCAAGCTTAGTCTTTAAAATTAAACTTATTTAAAAAAAACAAAACCCTATTTCAACCCCATCAAATTGCAGAAAGCCAAATATCTAGCTTTCATTTTTAATCAAACAGGCTAAATATTCATGTTTATGTGACTAAATGAAACTTTTGTATGCAGTGTTTCACTCCATCTGCATGAATAGTAGCATTGTGGCAGGGTGAGGTCACTGCAGAAGGGAAAGTGAGGTAAGAACACAGCTGAGTCTACAGGCTTTTCTGCTGCAGGGCGCACCAGCTCCTTCTTAAAGCCATAGAACTGCCATTCTCGCACCAAAGGCCCTCAGTTTGTTTGCCCTGGGCTGCAGCAGGGCTTGTCTGTGTGCAGGGATGCGCTGTGTGTCATGAATAATTCAGGTGTTCCAAGAGGGAACCAGAGGTGCAAGGAGTAGCCTGTGGCCAGAACCGCAGTCATGTATAGTTTCTGTCCTTTGAACATCCCTTTTGGCCACCTGTTCTCAAGGGAAAAGATGGTCCCATCCGTTTCCTGCTGCTCACTCACAAGACCCAGGAGGGATCTCTTCTGTAGTTATGCGATCCCACAGTGGTGCGTTGCCCTCCCCAGCAGCGGCAGGCTGACATCTCAGAGCTAAGTAACCAAAAGGTTGGTTAAAGATGAGTGTCTGTACATATTTTACCTACAGTTCCTACTAACTTAGAGGAATAAGTCGGTTGCCAAGAGTATGCTGGCAAACAGCCCTTTGCCAACACCATCTTATTAGAGCTGTGAGAACTTGGAAAAAAAAAAACACAACACTCCTTTTTTCCCCCACAACAAGCTCTGCAAGATTTTTACCTCTTGCTCTATAATGGAGAGGAATCCTTTACTCTCCGCTTGGCATCAAGCAGCATCCAATTTTAAAAATATATATATTTTGTTTGTTTGTTTGTTTTTGCGGTACACGGGCCTCTCACTGCCGCGGCCTCTCCCGTTGCAGAGCACAGGCTCCGGACGCGCAGGCCCAGCGGCCATGGCCCACGGGCCCAGCCGCTCCGCGGCACGTGGGATCCTCCTGGACCGGGGCACGAACCCGTGTCCCCTGCATCGGCAGGCGGACTCCCAACCACTGCGCCACCAGGGAAGCCCTAAAAAATATTTTAAAGATATGGATACCAAGCCTTTGCTTGTATCTTCCTTGGTAGGTGCCATGACATGAAGGATAACAGCTTTTAAAAGCTCTCCAGGAAAACTCTCTCACCTGAGGTCCAACCCCCATCACATAAAAAGGGAGACCACTCTGAACCTAAACTGTAAGAATGGGTAAGGTTGATTCTTTAAAATTACCACGTCCCATAGATTGCATCCAGGATTCAGTATTGAGGATAAATGAAAGCTTAAGTTTAACCAGGTTAGGCAATCTGAGGGTTACATGATCCGTGCCCCTGAGAAGATTATAGCCCCACTGAAGTAGGGAAGCAGGAAGTTAAACAGTGCAAGGCAGTTTGTGACCAACGTGCCATACGCATGCGATCAGGAGGAAGTGCTATAGAAATTCAGGGAAGGAAAATGTGCTTCTGGACTTGGTGGACTTCGAGAGAAGCCCTGGTCAGGCAATGAACAGAGCACTGAAGGGGGAACAGGCTTAGGCTTTTCCAGTTGAGAAGACCAGTATGAAGAGAGGGGTGGTGATGTCTTATTTGTAACAGCTGCTCAAGATAGAATAGATATACATATATGTATAACTGAACCACTTTTCTGTACACCTGAAACTAGCGCAACATTGTAAATCAACTATACCCCAGTATAAAATAAAAATTAAATTTAAAAAAACCATACAAATTCTCGAATAGATGAATCAACTGACAGCTGACCAACTCTGTGCACCGGGATGGGCAGTAAGTAGACCTGTTGAGCTGAGAGGTTGCTCTGTCTGAGAGACATGGGGAGTCCTATTAACAGGGCACGCTGGGTGCTAGCCAGACCCTGGAGGCTCTGGAATGCCAGCCTCAGGAAATGGTCATTATCTTTTAGGCAAGAATGAGTCACTGAGGATTAGGAGTAGGGAGGAACACGATGAAATCAGCTTTTCTGGAAGATGAATCTGGCAGTGACATGCAAGAAGCACATATCAGCTAATCATAATAAGGAAAACACCGCACTGCGGAATATTACAGGTTCCACGTTGGACAGCGTTAGACCATGATTAAACGATGAACTCTGCTCATTTCTGGTGGTGGCTGCAGAACATTGATCCGGGCAGCTGCTCACTATGAGAAGAATGAAATGGACACTGCCACCCAGACACCCAGTTACCACTCAGGTAGCCTCTGAAATGTATACCTCTCAGGAGCAAAAGTGTATTTCCAAAGTGTTTCAGAGATCTTCAAGTCCATTCATTCATTCATTCATTTAGCAAACATTTGTTCAAACCTGGTGTATGCTGGGCACTGTGATAGGCCCTGGGGGTCTAAAGAAAAGCAAAACAAAACAAACAAAAAAAGAAAAACACAACACATTCTATCTTCTCAAAGAACTTATATCTAATTATTATAGATTTTTAGTACAGAACATCGGAAGGTGCAGAAGCCCAGAAGTTACAGCAGATGTAGTCCCAGTGTATGTAAACCCTCTTCCCTTGAATGATTTACCCACCTGTTGGTAAGCACTCACTGGCCTTGCAGAGGGTCAGTTCCTCTGTGGCCCTGCATCTAAGAGAGAGAAGGGAAATAGAGGGCAAGTCACAGCCAGCGGAAAACCTCCCAGCTCCCTTTCTCGGTCAAAAGCAAATGGTGTCTAAGTAGCCCTTGCATTTCAGTGGGATGGAGACCTGTTTATTTTGCGCTTAGGAATCTTTTCCAGAAATTTTAATTGAGAACCCAGACTTCCCGCACCAACATGCCTAACACTGGTGTTCTGCAAAGCGGCCCCTCCTCCCTGGTTATTACTTTCAGCCATAACCGTATACTTTAATATGTATAACTGATGATCAGAGACATTTGTTGGAAGCTGAGAGCAGTATTCAGAGAGAGAGAGAGAGAGAGAGAGGTCAGTTGGCTATCCTTGCATCATGTTTAAATTGCTGGTTACAAGTCAACGGTTTTACAGATAATTGGTTCAGGCACTCACCTTTCTAAGACTGTATGATCAACTGTTAATAAATGAATTTTGACAGTCTGCAATATGTTGTTTACAGGTCCCACGTTAAACATAGTTAATGCCTATCACATTACATTATTGCCAGTTATCAATTACCCATGGTAATTTTTTTTGAGCATACTGTTAAATGGTGTTTTCTCTGGGCCAGGCACTGTTCTAAATACTTTACAAACATTAGCACCCTTCATCCTTATAACAATCTTATGAGGTATTTACTAATATCATTCTTATTTTATAGAGGAGGAAACTGAAGCCCAGAAAGGTTACATAGCTTATTCAAAGTCACGCAGTCATGCAGTGTCACAGTAAATAGCAGAATTGACATTTAAACCCAGGAGTCCCACTGCTAGAATTTACACCTTTAACCACTATGCTGCCATAACAATAGGCAGCAATATGAGTAAAGAAAATACAGAGAGTAATAGTATTAGTAGTGCTAGTTGGAGTAGTTTTGTAGCAGTGGTAGCAGTATTGTAGTAATAGCAGTATAGTATTGTAGTAGTAGTAGTAGCATAGTAGTAAAGTGTAGCAGCAGCAACATTAATAGTAGTAGTAGTAGCATTGTAGTAATTGTATTGTAGTATTATGGTACCAGTAGTATTGTAGTAGTGGTGTAGCAGTAGCAGCTGGTTGTAATAGTAGCAGTAGTGATGGTGGCCAAAGTACTGTAGTAGTACTGCTGTAGTAGTAGTAGTAGTAGTAGTAGTAGTAGTAGTAGTAGTAGTAGTAGTAGTAGTAGTGGTGGTGGTGGTGGTGGTAGTGGTAGTAGTAGTGGTGGTATTGTGGAAGTAGCAGTGTAATGGTTACAGCCATCACGGTCTCTTCCATCCTCGTCACTGTGTTCTCCTTTCAGAGATGACGATATGGAGGCTTAGAAAGGCCTAATAACTAGCAAGTTGCAGAACAGGGTTTGTGCCCACATGTATCTGAGTCCTTTGCTACCTCCTAGGATGAACGCATGAGAAATAGCTGTTTCTGTAGCCTGTAGAAATCACTGCTCAGATATGCTTATGTCAAGTACACAACAGCCATTGATTTGGTGGTGCTGCCCTAACCTCTGTGGTGCTTGAATGGTTTGTTGTGATTGTTATCCTTGGTTGAATCTCTTGTCATATTCAAGCTGCCAGTTTGCTGGGGTGTTGCTGGTGAATGTGAGGGCTGGTATGTGAAGGGAAGGGAGTCCCTTGGGAAAAGCCAGTCAAATTAGTTGTGACTGAATTAACTTGTTGATTCAGTGAGACACATCAACCCAGTAGCCTCATGTAGACACCACTGGGGTCTGAGCCACCAGTCTGCAGGTCACTGACTCAAGCCCCTGTGAAGTCCCCACCACCACTTAGAGCAGTAAAGGCTGATTAAACATGTTTATATGTAATTTGAAAATGGTTCTTTCAGGAAACGTGTGGTTCTTTAAAGTCATTTTAAAACCTGAGATTTTACTTTCATTTATTTACATTCTAGCCCAAAAGAGCCCAGAGTTGAGCACAAAGTCCCATGATGTATGGAGTCCTCCAGGAGAATTGTCAGAGCTGTTTTATATATTTTTACTCTATCAATATAGCCTTTCACAGTTCCTAATTAGTTTTGTTAGTTGACTTACAGAAAAGTGTATTTAAAGTGAGACGTCAGTAATTCCACTGAGAGAACGGCATTAATGGAAAGCACACACTGTCAGGAAGCCAGTGGGAGAGCAAAGGGTTCCGTCCTGAGCACCCCTAATTTGTACTGGGGGTGATTAACTCAACTGTTTCTCTTGTTAGAACACACTTCAGTAGAAACCTCTGGAGAATATTCAGGCTATGGTTGTATGTGTTTGTATGTGAGTGTACAGGCGGACACACACACACACAAACATATTATTTTTTTCTTAAAAGAAGTAAATAAAGATTAATTGAGCTTTTGGAATACCTACCCAGCATACTTCTGTTAACATTTATGTCACAGAGATTGTGTTGGAAACTCAGCTGCTTTTGGGCTAAGGTACCTGCATATCTTGCCAAGTAGAAGGGAAATAGCTCCAAAATAAAGAGAAGGAGCAATAAAATATAAATTTACCCAATTCTGACATGTACTTTTGCCAGATATGTGAAATCTGACTTTGGTTATTTATACTTACATGGGATTTCTTAGAATAATGTATTTGAAGAATGCTGTCTCAGAATTTCAATAGCCAGAGCAGATGTGCAGTGTACTTTTGAGGTTTTTACAGTAGGTATGTGTGTGCAGTCTACCAGAAATTAAAGATGCACAATTAGATTTTTACAGTGTACACATTCATGCAGATCAAACTGTGTTCCTTAAGTGAGGACTGACTTTTCTTTATTTCCTCCTGAGTTTACCAAGTGGAGCATTGGCTGCCAGCATTTCTAGCTAAGTAAGTTTGCTGCAAAACCATTTCCATTCATTTGTGCTCAGGCCAGGATGGAGGGTCACTTGCCTTTGTATAGAGGATGCAAAATAGGAGGGTCATGTGTCATCACTCGATCTTGTCTCTGGTCTGGCAGCCCTGGCAGTGGGAGCTGTTGGGAATGTTCGTACCACGCAATTTTTCAGAATGCATGACATGGTCAGTTTATGTTTTTCTGTGGTGTGTCGTGGTTGTTTATTATGTGGAAGAAATGGAAAGCTTGCCAATCCACATCACTAATGCAAGTCTGACTAATGACATCAGCAGTAAACTAGAATTTAGCTTCTAACCACATACAGGTAGGTCTCAGGCTGCTGGTTATGCTACGATGTCAACCCGGTGCCCCCTTCATTAGCTGACGTGCTCTTCAAGGTAGATGCCAAGACAAAGAATTTGGTTTTGTTTTCCTAAAGCACAAAACATCTTTTGAACAATAGACATACTTCTCTGTCATCAGTTTTCTGGCTTGTTGATTTCCCAACTCTGTTAATTACACCCTGAGTCTGTATTTCCAGGTCTTTATTAGAACCAACATTACCTACAGGAGAGTTGATTTCTAAATAAGATTGAGTTTCCACACACACACACACACACACACACACACACACACCCGCCACACACACACACCTGTCTCTCCTCTCCCCGGAGACTCCGTTGGGTATCTACATGTGGCAGCAAAACCAGACCAACCAAATTATTCTGCACTTCTGATGCATCCTGACAGGTTAAGACAGTAGCCTAACCAGTGGGGAAAGATGTTTACAAGGGCCTACTGATGATACCACCTTGAAGATCCGAGGGAATGATTCAGACCCTCCAAAGTTTTAGCTTCAGCCAATGCTGCCTCTGCACGTTTGTGTTCATCTGATGGGCAGCCTTGCCATAACTTATGTGGGGCATATATTATCACTTGTGGCTGTCCCACTGCGAATCAGCATTTACCTTGTTGGTAGCCTGTTTTACCACACACAACAAAACTATTTATCAAAAGGCATTTCACTCCAAAATATAGCAGTGACTTATGAATATGTGTCCATTCAGGGCAGATCTGTGTCTAGAAAGAAGAAGTGATAAAAGAATAGAAATTTTTAAAAAGAAGTAGAAAGAAGCAAAACCTACCTATGACTGGTTTTCCCATTAATGCCTGTATAAGCCTACACGGCTATTTTCTTGGCACAGAAACACATAGAAATGAAATTGTTGCTGAATATAGAAGAGAGAAATTTAATTAGGTGTAATAATAGCACTTTTCATTTTCAAAGCACTTTACCAATGCTAACTAATTAATCTTCCATGGTATTTCTAAGTGGCACAGTTGTCCATTCCTCCACTTCTGCTGAGAGTAGCACATATAGGGTGCTCCCCTCCAGGAAGATGCTGGGAGTCTCTGTCTATGCACACTTTCTCCTGCTTCCCACACATTAAACCTAAGAGAATATTGTCAAATGGGGAACTATGACATGGCACAGAACAGACTGACAGGGTTAGAAATAGAGACAAAGGAAGCAGATTATGATATCTAGAAATTCCAAATAAGTCAGTGTCTGCCTGATGATCTCAAGTTCAAGAAGAGAAAAAATTCAGATGGAAAAAAATGTATTTTTAAAAGTAGTTGTTTGCTTAGGTGTGAACTGTGTGTTCCTGAGAGCAGGGAAGAGCTTGGAGGAAACCGTAGATGGGGTTCCACGTTCACAGTTAACCAGCAATGGGCAAGTTATTAACTGCTCTAGAAGTTTCCTTGCCTATAAAATTGTGGATGTCAGACAAGATCTCTAAGGTCCCTTTTTCCCTCAGATTCATGGGTTTCTGCTGAAAGTAAATGGTGTGTCAACAGGCATTCTTCAGAAGGGTCTTGGCAGAATATTTTCTGAGTGGCTACCTCTTCAGCTGCTGAGCTGGGATGTGGTATAAATCACCAGGCAGTACATTTATCTAATTAAATTTAAACTCAAGCCTCAATTAAAGATTTCTCTCTCATGATGCTGTCCCAGTATCACAGATGCAAAGAGGGTTGGGTCTTTTTCAGTTGGAGAAAGTCACGTCACTAACATTTTATGTGATGGGGAGAGGTCCATATTTTCTCCTATATGTGGTCACGTTAAACTGAACGATGTAAGTGTATTTATCATTTGTCCTATGGAAATATTTGCCTGTGTAATAAAAATGATAATTTCAGGAAAATAAGCCAATTGTATATGCCAAGAGTTGAGAAGGTTTCAGTGATTCCTTAAGTATTTGTCATTTTTTAAAATTGTGTGATCCTGGTTGTTTTTGGAAGCAGAATAGTTTTTAGAGATGAATTTGTGACATAAGTATAAACTAGTGAGAAACATCTGAATCTAAACTATAACATAATTGGTTGAGGATAAAACTGACCTCATTCTCAGACTTCTTGAGGAAGAAAGATGGTGGTGAGGAGAAAGGTCAACTTGCCAGCCCAGACATTTAAATGAAAGCTTTAGAGATTTCCCCAAATAATCCATGCTGCATTGCAATGATGCAACCCAAATTTATTTGTTCTTTAAAGTTGGTTACCATATTTGGCGTAAACTATTGTTTTGATTGTCAATTTGGGTCAGTTAACTTAAACACCTCACATTTCAAATAAAATCCTAAGGAAAAAATAAAGAATTATTGTACCAAAAATTTTTTAGTATGAATAGAATTCTACAGATTTAAATGTCAAAATGACATGATCAAATTTCCAGGTCATATAGATTAAATTACTTTTAATTTTAAAGGAATTTGAAATTTCTTGGTGGTTTGAATTTTCTTGCCAACACTTATTAAAGAACTATCTTTTGTTGTTATTATCAGTGTTGACAGGGATTTAAAATTGTATATATAGCATTGAATGCAAATATTCTGCTGAAACATGACTAATGCTATGGAACTTAAAGCAGAATATTGCTGTGACATAATTTTAGTGACCATTTAAAAACTGTCTCTCACTGTGCACTCAGAATTGAGAACCTTCTGTGTCTTGAACCCTCCACCCTACTCAGCACAAAAGAAAATAAAACAAAAACTTGATAAACCTAAGTAGATTTTTCTTTCCTTCAGCAAAATAGTTATCTATCCTAAATTTAAATTCTTGACCATTTTTTTAGACGCTCAGATGACCTCTAGACAGTATAAAACTGAGAGCACAATTCTTTTCATTCATTTATTTCCTCATACTACTTTCATGCTTCATTTAGAGCTGAGAGACATAATAAATCAGTTAGAAATTCTTGGCTTTAATCATTAATTCATATAAATACAGAGTCCCAGAGGATCTTTTTCATAAAAGCGTTCAGCTGAAATGCGGGGCTTGTTTCTTACCTTCGCAGAGTTTACCCAGGGAAGATACACAGTGCCAGGAGCTGCAAAAAAAGTGGGACTCGTAATGGAGGCCTAACCAGGCTTACAGCATGACTCGAGCACCTTCATCAGCCCCAGAGCTCCTTTTTTTTTTTTTTTTTTTTTTTTATTTATGGCAGTGTTGGGTCTTCATTGCTGCGAGTGGGCTTTATCTAGTTGCAGCGAGCGGGCTTCTCATTGTGGTGGCTTCTCTTGTTGCGAAACACGGGCTCTGGGCACGCAGACTTCAGTAGTTGTGGCATGCAGGCTCAGTAGTTGTGGCGCACGGGCTTAGTTGCTCCGCAGCATGTGCGATCTTCCAGACCAGGGCTTGAACCCGTGTGCCCTGCGTTGGTAAGCGGATTCTTAACCACTGTGCCACCAGCGAAGCCCAGCCCCAGAGCTTCTTGAGTGTGATCAGATCTGAAGTTCCCTTGTTTTTCCTGTGAGCTTTTCCTGATGATCTCTTCTCCTCTTTAATATGAAAACATGCTTGCTCTCACAACCAAGAAAATCTTTTCCATGCTCCTCTGCATCCTTAGTACTTTACTAACAGGTAAAGTAACATTCTGCAGTGTGTATCCATTATATAAATATATCTTTTTTTTTAGGAGTGCAATAAGCGCTGTTTCAAAGGGAGTCTCCTTTTCTTTCTATAATTTCTTTTTCAAGACAGGCCAAAATTTCTCAGGAGCTTGGGACGGGGAGAATATTTTAGTCTTTAGGAATATGAAACTCTTGGGCTTGTTGCTTTAATATTGTCAAGAAATCTGTGACATTCCCCTTATAGCTAATTAAACACCCTCCATTCCTAACCCCCATTATCCTGCCACACTTTAGCCTTTAAAATTGGTCCTGATGCAAGGCACAACTTTCCTTTCTCCTGTGCTTAGCTACTTTAGAAATAGGCCTGACAATAAGAAGGGCCCTTGAATATATTTTCAGTGGATTCTCAATATTCCTATGAATTATCCTGCTCTTATTCTGGGGGGTTTGGTGATTGATAACAGACATATTTCTATTAGAAATATTTGTTGACATTTTTCCCCTTATTCATAAGATATGAAAGCATGATATAATCAGAAATGTAGAGATTATTTTATTTGGTTAGGGCAGTATAGAAATAACATTCATGGTGCTGGAGATGTGTCCTTCAGTAACTACTCAATGGATATAAAAACCATTTTTTTTTCTATTGACCTGAATTCACCCCTAAGTTCTCTATCATTTTCTTATGTCACTCATTATTTTAAAAAATTTCAAGCAAACTCTACATGATATAATGTTAACATTGTAACAAATTACACAGTGTTATAAACAAGCCAGAGCTGAAATTCAGGGACACTCCCGATTTTCTTTTAAGAAGAGTGACCTAGAAGTTGACACTTTTAGTCTACCACTAGCCGTCTGGGCTTTGGATGGCAAACATAACTCTTTGCCAAGCTGTAAAATTCATGATGTTTAAGAGAAAGATCAAAACTAAAACGAGAGGGTTTATATGTACAAATATTTGCTTAGTGCATATTTGGATGGTCTTAGAACATTTGATTCCGGTGGGTTAAAAGAAAGTCTGAGCCATAATTTATTTGTTTTCTAGTTTCTTAGTATGTTTTTCCACTTTTAAAAACTCTTCACAAATATTACTGATTTCTAAAGCTGTTATCTTCCTGTGAGAAATAAAATCCCTCACCACGGATTGACTATTACATTTTAAAACTCAGGTCAGTTTTATATGTTGTGAAAATAAAAGGATTTCTTTTATTCTCTTCCTTAGTGTCTAGATATAAGTGTTGGTGTTAATTTCTGTTGCTGTGAAGAATTTATTTCTGAGGATGACAAGATTTAGAAGGGTCACTTACACTCTGTTGATGTCACATAAATCATCTTTAGTCACTTCCATGTCTTATCGGACCAAACAGTTTTGCCTTCACATGGTCTTTCGTAGATGTATACATAATGAAGTTTATAGTCAAATTCTCTGCTTATATAGCCATGAAATATCTAAACATTGGTCATCAAAATGGTGACAAAGATGAGCTGATTATCTCACTGTTATTTATGTGAGTGATATTTTTATTATTTTGAATTATGAAATACTTGATAGCAGACTTTATTACAAATTAGCCTTTGAATATTTCACCTGTTTTTGTCACTTGTGTCGTGGTAGAAACCGTAAAAGTGGGGGCAATGGTAGACATATTTACATTGCCCATAGTCTGGTCTGATTTTCTCCAACGCAATCTGAGTTTTGGTAAAGGGCAGTAACACAAGAGTCTGTATTTCCTAGATGTTTTACCCTTGTACAAATCTAGCACTTTAAAATGTAAAAATATCCATTCAAGATTCTTTATAAACTTTTCATTCAAAGAACCATGATTGCATTTTAGATTGCAATTAAATATTTAATTGTTGTTCCTTCCTTTGGCATTCTCTTAGTAGAGAAAATGCCACAAAATCACATTTGCCTTACCCATATCTTTGCATATACATCTATTTTTGATCTTTCTTGTGGAGCCATGACTTAAGTGGACAAGAAAGGAGAAAAAAAGAAAGAAAAAAACCCCACAAAAACAACTGAAAAAAGAGAGTCAGCATGAGCGATAAAAAGAGAGAAAAATATTGGTCAAGACATGAATGGCTGAAGAGGAGGAATCTCTTCTTTGCCTGTTGGTATTTACAGCAAAAAATCTGTTTCTCATTCATTGCACCAGATCTCAAACCCAGCAATATTTATGATGGGCACTTACTAACATGTCATTAGAGAGTAAATGGGGTAACAGAGCGTGTTTCCAAATGTGGTCACCACCCTGCTTCAGGCCCCCACTCTCTACCCAGTTGGTGGCTGATTGCTGCAGCTAATGCCTACGAGCAGGTCAGTTTGGGAGTTAACCCCAAGTCATCATTGACTCTAATGTCAGAAGTTTACTTTGGGTGGTACAACAGGAAAAAGCAAGACCTTTAAAATCAGATGAACATGAGTTTAACACCTTGGACAACTGACTTAGACTTGGAGCTACAGTTTTCCAGAGAGTAAACTAGCAGACCTAATATACATCAAATAAAAAAATAAATGAGATAATATTTGTATATTCCCTAGCATCTGCCTAGTGCATAAGAAGAACTCATTAAATATTGTTTACTGGTTTAGCCACTATGTTTATTTTCTTTATGTTATACAGCATCTCTTTAAAGTTACTTAAAAATCATTTGGTTAAATAAATGAGAAATAAAACCCTTTCTAGTGAAAAGAAGGAAATGTGGCACTTCATGTCCCAGGATTTTTGTTAAATTCTCCACTTGGTTCTTGGTAAGGGTTTGAAACAGACTTCTTGAACCCTTCGAAATTGCTGGCTAGCTTCCTCTGGAAAGCACAGGAGAAGTGTTTGCTAACACTTGAGAATCTAGGAGTGGGAATGTCAAGTTTTCAGCTGTAAGACTGAAGACGGTCCATCATCTGTGGCTGCTTGTTGAGATGGAGACCTGGGAATGGGTTTCATGAGTAATTAGGCCTTAAATAACAATTAGGAGGACCCTCCCTCAGGCTCCAGGTCAGCCAGACTTGGTAAACCTTCTAGACTTTTTGGTCCCCTCACCTACTAGTCTCCACCGGAAAGTGTAGGGACAACCATGCCTCCTTAGCAAGGTTTCATTTACAAGATAACTCTTGGGGTCAGGGAGATATCATGCTTTGAACCTCCATAAATATGAATCATGTACAAGTCATTTGTGCACCAATTTAAACACCGAGCCCAAACATTATTTCTATACTGATGACTAGTTGTGCTTCTTTTGTGTGTTTCTTTTAACAAAGAGTAATACACGCTTGGTTTTAAACTGCATGCCAGGAGAAAAATTCTGGAAGGGGGATCACTCTGGACCCTATGTTTTGTCTTCACATCATGATGTAATTTTTTAAAAATCAAAATGACTTCCTTGGAAATTTATGAACCCAAGTAACTTAGCCCATTTTAAAATTCTTTCTGCCCCCCTCTGTGTATGAATTTTTTATTTCTTTTCATTGTGACTGTGTGTACCAGACTCAGCTATAGGCAGTATGTCACTGACAAGTCAGAAAGCATATCTAAGAGAGAGAGACAAAGAGAGACAGAGTAGACATTCTGAGATGGGTTAGCCAGGCTCTCTTGCGTTGCTCTATTCACAACATTGTTTTCTTTGGTTGAGCTTTGCTCTGTCCTTTCAGGAATCTTCCTATTAGTAAATATCTTAACAAACCTGGGTTCATGTTGAAGTTGGCAGGAGTTTTGATTAGAGATGTTGCAAAATAACCATTCACCCCAATGTGGCCCTAAAGACTCAGAGTTTCCAAGATGAATCAGGACAGACATAGCATAAACTGATGAACATTTTTAACTTTTAACCTGGGGTGGGAAGAGAAGAGGCACACTGTGAATTGGCAAACACCCTTTCTACCACCCTCAATTTTCTTTCTGTGGCTTTTTCCATGTGGCAATTTCTTTCAAGATTATTAAGTTGCAAAAGCATCTGTATCTATCCAGCCCCTGCTTCAAAGTTCCCAACTAGGGACAGAAACAGCCCATTTTGCCTGAAGCCTCTTCAACCTAAAGCCATTTCCTATAGATCCATCCATTCCTGAGCCATCTAAAATTCAATTCCTGTGTAAGGAATTTTGCATTTATTCAGGTGGGCCACAAATACATTAAAGTTTAATTTCGTTGCAAAAAGAAAAAATTAAAATGTGACGAAAGGTACTTTAGAAAAACTATCCAAATGTCCTTAAAGTATTTGAAAGTTGGTCAATTAAAAAAGATGCCCATCAGGATAGTAAACAGTACTATCATTTAGGAACATTTATGAAATCTTTGGATTTTGCACGTATTTGACTCATTTGGTTAAAAATGCAGAATTCAATCCGAGTTGGATGTATCGTGAGAGAGGGGAGTGAAGGCGGGGAGGGGGAGTCTGAGGGGGCAGGTTCCAGAGTGTGGA